>VXBQ01005188.1:240-58285 GCA_013400175.1 Phainopepla nitens
GAGGCGAGAGGCTGCGGCGGGCCCTCTCCTGCCCTGCCCTGGGCTCGGGAACCTTCCTGGCTGCTTCCTCGGGAGGGACGTGGGAAGCGTGGGAGGGGGTTGCTGTCCTTTCCTCGCTTTAACAAGCGTATTTTGGTTTGTGGGTGTTGTGTGTCCTTCAGGCCTTCCACAAATTATTAGGAGGTCGTTTCTGAGTGTGGTGTTGTGGGGGCCTTAGCTCTGCCTGAAGCCTGTAGTGATGGTGTTCTGACTTCTGCTCTCTGTGTGAGATAAACTCGTTGTGTTCGTGTGCTATTTGTTCTCCTCTGTATCCTGGCACTTCCAGTCCGTAAGTTTAGTGACAAATATTGTTGTTATTATATGATTAGTAAAACAAGGAATATTTCTAAATACACCCAGGATGGAACCTCAGAAATAAATAAATAAATTGGGAAATCTATAAAGAAAATCAATGCCCAGGCCAGAGTCTGGGCTTCTTCAAGTATGCAATGAAGTTCTTTATAAGTTTCTATACATGTTATTTGGTATAATAATAACAACCATACTGATGTCTCAGACTTCTAAGAAATACTCTCTAGGATTTAGGTTTAGTTGAGCCTTTAACTGGAGGGCTTGTTTTCCTCTGAACTGACCTGTGATTGTCCTTGTGGTAATCATGATTAACAATATGGTTTGAATCTGCCAAGATGACACTTCACCTCTGCAGAAAAATTGGTAACTGTATAACAAACAGTTCCTGGTGGTGCCATGGTAACGTTGTGGCCTGGTGATTCCCCAAAGACTCTTTGTGATGGAGGTTGCTCTGTCTTAAGCTGCTCTGAGGAAAAGGAGGGAAAGGAGGTGTGTGACTGGGACTTCATCTAGGAAACTCAATTCCATGCATGTGCACAGCTGTGTGTGGCCTGGAAATTGAAACTAAGATGGCAAGTCTGCTAGCTGAAGGTGTCTAGAATAATGATAGATGTGTAGTGTTGGTTATTTAGGAACTTGTGCATTATGAAGACTTGACTCCTTGCCAGATGTGATTTCTGGAAGATCAAGCCTTTTCTGTATTGCTGCTATGCCAAAGTGCCATTGCTTTTTGTCTTCTGACTTTGCTGTGTAACAGAATGGTCATTGCACAGTTTGAAAAACAGTATGGGCTGTTCTCTAGGGGTTTCACTGCCTCAAGAGTCCTCTTTCAGACAATGCTCCAGTGCAGTATTTGAGTAGCTGCTGTTTTAAAAGGGCATTTGCAGTCACAAGAACCATTTCAGCTCAACTGCTACAAAGGGTTGTTGTGCCACAGCAGTTCAGCTGCAGTTGCTGCTCCTGCTGACTTCTGGTATCACTGTGCAAACACTGAGATCTGGGTGTGGGATGAGTCACAGGAACTGCACCCTGCTTGCCTGGTGGGGGACAGAAAAGGTGCTGTGTGCTGGGCAGGTGTCTGAGAGCAATCTGTGTGGTGCAGGGCCCTCCCTGAAAGTGAGAGGGTTAAAGGTTCTGCCTTTCCAGCAGGTGACAAGTCTGGGGGGCAGGGAGAGCACAGATCCAGTCAGTTTGAGAGGAGAAAAGGCCTCTGCCTGATGCTGAAAGGGAACTTCTCCTCTATTGCAGTTAATACAGGGCAGGAGGCCAGACCATACAGCTGGACAGATATGTGCATATCAGCTTTGCAGAGACCCTCAAGCTTTTCAAATTCTTCTGGCAGTAAATAGTCCTGGGAGCTGGCTCTGCTCTCTGGGTGCTCACTTCTAACCACAGGATCTCTAGCCAGTTCATCTGAAAAGTCAGATTTTAGCAAGATGTTATGCTTACCCTAATTCTTCTGCTAATGTTTCAAATCAACAGTGCTAATTTTAGTCTCATCTGTAGCTTTTGATAGTTTGTGAGAGAAAGAAACGAGTGCTTTTAGTTTGGTGCTCTGGTTAAGGCTTTTTAAATGAGCTCTTGGGCTCATGCTAGCCTGTGCTCAGAGCTGGAGCTGCCTCTCTGCAGCTCTCTGTGCAGGTGAATTACAGAACCATTTCTCTAACAGCTTTGCTGTCAGGCCTTTCTATCAGCTGTGTCACTCCTGATGCTCTTTCAGAGCTGCTCCATCAGTGTGAGTGGGAGTTCAGTAAGAGCCTGAATGTTTTGTTTTCTGAGGTCACTTCTGCCAGCCTTGCTCACAGGACTCTCGTGAATGAGCTTTTTGCACCTGTGACTGAGTTTGGCCCCTCTGCCTTCCAGCTGCTGAGGAAAGAAACAAAGCATAATCATGGCTGACAACAGTACCCTGGTGTCTGAAACTGGGAGGAGCCTCTTGGCTGATTCTTCTGTTCTTGATTCAAAAATTATAGAAACCTCCAAAGAGAATGCATTCCGTGCAGCTGTTCTGGATGTTGAAGGTAAGGGGGGAAGTTTATTTCAGGATTACTCTGTTTTTTTCAATGACTGATGACTGGGTTGGTATTTAGTAGTTTTGAAAAACCAAAAGTACTTTGAACTCCAGAACTGTATGTAGAGCAGGGAAAAGGGTGTTGATCTGGAATCCTTTCATGAAGAAAATTTGGGGTTGCAGCCCGATTGGAATGAATTTTCTGGCTCTTGTACAGAAAGCTGTCAGTTTTATTTGGTGCCTCTTCTGCGGAATAAATCACTCCAGGTGACATTTTGACACCAGTGTTTGGAAACTGCAGCTGCTCTGCTGTGTACAGGTGGACAGATTGATAGGTGTAAGGTAGAGAGGTGGAGACATTAATAGTACTGAGCCCAAAATTAATTCAAGAACAAATCTTGAAGTAAAAAACAACCACCAGTGTTTTCCTCCAAGGAAGTAGCCAAAATCTGCTGGTGGTCTGCTGATGCAAATGATGTGGAGGCAGCACTTTTTCTTCCTCCTAATATTTTGAAGGCTTATTAATACATGGAAAAAAAACCCAAAGTATCTAAATTTCAGTTCTGATATTCCTGGTAGCTGCTCAGTTACCAAGAAAGTAATGAACCTTGTCAGCCAGGAGCACAGAAACTAGAAAAGAACCAGCTGTCTATTTTCCAGCAAATCTTGGTATCTAATTCTGCTAGAAGCATTAAGCTTATAATTTTTTTGGGTTTTCATTTGCTTGTTGTCTTTCCTCCTCCCCATCCCTAGATTTAGGTTCTTGCTTTGCCTGGTCAGGAACTGCAGGTTCTTGTTTCACACAAGCAAGTTTGGGCTCTATGTCAGTTGGGTATGCCTTAATTAATTAAAGGATACTCTTCTTGAAGTAACATTTGTTTTCAGGATTGTTCCTGATAAGGAATCTTGAAAGGCAACTGTCTGCCTGTATTCTTCTATACATTGTTGCTTGATTTAGACATGACATGGATTTTTCTGCTAAAATACAAATATTATCCTTGCTTCTCTCTGAGCAGAAGAAATGCCTGAAATAGAAACAAGAGTGGTTTTGGTTCAGGAAGCAGGGAAACGTGAGGAGCTTCTGAAAGCCTTGGAGGTACGTGGGCCTGAGATAAAACAGTCACTGGAAGGACATGTTATGCCTTCAGACTTGTAGTAATAACCAATTTGCTTCTGTACTAAAGTTCTCCTCTTCCACAGACCATTAAGATAATGGAAGTACCTGTTATAAAGATAAAGGAAAGTAGTCCTGATAAATCAGAAGAAAAACTAATAAAAAGTATTATTCATATGGTATGTCATGCAATTCAGCACATGTAATGGCATGCAGCATGTTACACTTCACTGGGACTGAAATGTACACTTTAATTTGAATTAATTTGGTGTAATGGTCATAATATATGCTAATGGTTCTGATGGTGTCATAGCTCATCAAAATTAGCACTTTTTTAAAATATGGAGTAATACTTGCAGCTCTTACTAGTGGTGTTTTCTAACAGGGGCATTAAAATATCCATGGGGACATCCAGCTGCATGCTTGTATTGTCACACATAAGTTTGTGCTATGAACTGACTCTGTAATTGGCAATGGACTTCTCTTTCAATTGAAAGCTGCATTTAAACTGAAGTGCAAGAAATGCTTTTCCATTTCTTGATGTGAAAGACAAAAGAGATAGTTTGGAACTAATGTTTGAGATTGGAATGGACCAAATTTTTTAACCCCTTAAAAATATCAAGCAGTGAACAAAATCTCTTTCCATTCTGTAAATGTTCTGCAGTGTGGAGCTTGCTGTTGCAAACTGGATGCTACTTTTAGTAGCATCCCAAAGTACCCTAAGCTGTTCTGACAGCCTGAAATTTCATTATCTTTTGAGCTTGGGGTGTTTTTTCTATCTAGCTACTTCCAGTGCTACATTATCAGTGTGAACTGATAAGTAAACTGCTAAAGCAACCAGAATTCTGATTCTTCAAAAGCAGATATTACTTTGACATTCAGTCATAAAGCATGCAGCAGTTCATAGCTATTCTTATGCTAGAGAACAGTGCATTGCATTCAGCTTTCACAAATCCTAACTCTGTCTCTGAAATATGATTCACACATTTTCCTAATGGTCCAAAATAAACATCAGTTGAATTTTACACTTGTGCAAGTACGTTGCCTGAGTAATGCTTTCCCTTTCACCCCTGTGCATCCAGGAAATTAAAATGCCCTACATAAAGACAGACACGATAGAAGAGCTTGGAGATTCTGATTCCCCAGAATTTGAGACCATCTTTGTTGTGTCAGATTTCCAAGCCCCCATCTTCAGCAACCTGTGCAAGGCAGATTGCCGAGTCATCGGGCCGCCGGTGGTGCTGCACTGTGCTCACAGAGGAGAGGTGTGTGCTTCCTGCTGAAAGCAGATGAATGGTTCCCTGCTGCAGTGAGCTCTGAGAGTTCACAGTAAAATCTCTCTTGCTCTTCCAATCAGTTATAGACATTCCTAGCAAGAGGATTTTAAGAAAAGCAAGTTTCTAATGCTGTGTTAGAATATGGCACCTAGTGAGAGAGCACGGGCAGACAATGGTAAGGCTACAGCTGCTGCTCTAGTTGTGGGAGTTGTTGATCACCAGTTGGGATTGTGCCATTACAAATGATTCTCCAGCAATGACTTTATATTTCCAAAAGTTGTAATGTAGAGCAGATGGACGGGGGAGGAAATAAAAGGATGGAGTGTTACCTGTAGAACTTGGGGATGCTCTAGTTACTTTATCTGCAGGTATAACTGAATACACAGACCTGGACTAGTGTCTGATGCATTTTTAACACTAGAAATAACAGTATTGTATGAAAGGTAATGTGAGAACTTTAATGGGTGCATTATGCTGTTGACTCATGAGCTTTCTTCTTGTTTTCAGCCTTTACCTTTCTCCTGCCGTCCCCTGTACTGTACAAGTATGTTCAACTTGGTACTGTGCTTTACAGGATTCAGAAAGAAAGATGAATTAGTAAGTCATTTATTCTTCTTTGGACTGGTAAAACCATGTTAAATATATTTTCAAGATACTCTTCTGTTCCATCACCCCTAGGTTTAACCATGGCTAAAGTGGTTAAACCCTACAGGTTAACCAGCTTGTATGGGGAAAATGAATTGTTTGTTTTATTGGTTCTTTTGCAAGTCCAGAAGCTGTGGTATTTGAGGATGGGGACAAATCATTGTTCAAGTCACTTTATCTGTGTCATTTTTGGTCACTTTTTGTCGAGTGACATTAAACTGCTCTAATTCAACAGGACTTAAAGATTTGTAAGTTGAGGTTTCCGATAAGATATTTACCCAGTAATGTCCTTTTTTTGTACAGGTGGTAGAATGGCCAAGTAAATCTTTGTAGCTCTGTTCAGATCATTTGCAGGCATGTTATCTTGTCATGATATTATGCTATTATTTACTCTTTGTATGCTATTATTTACTCTTTGTTTGATACTCTAGCACTTTGCTTTTCCTAGCTTTTCTAGCACTTTTTTCAGTAGGCAGTTGCCATCTAATTTCCCTACTGGACACCTGGGAATCAACAATATGGCTCCACATCTTCAGCTGAAAAAACCAAACCCAAACCAAGAGCCTTTGCCTGGTGTTAGGGTTAGTTAGGTTTGATCTAGAATTGACTAAATCAGCAAGGAAAATGTCAAATCTAACATGTGTGAAAAGGTGAAGGCATTATGTATGATGATCATGGGAGTACTGGTGGCTTGGATAGACTTGAGGCTACACAGCAAGGCTGTATTAAATGTTGAAATAAAAATAAATCTTAATAGCTCTTTTGATGTATAAGCTATATCTTCTGTCAATGTGAACAAATTGTTTTAAGAAGAGATCAGAGTATTTCTATTTCTAGACATTTAACGTAACCTTCTGTAACCTGCTTTGTAAACCACTTTTGTACTGAACTATGTCTTCAAAAGATACTGAAAACTTTTCATCTTCCTGTTTCAGGTTAAGCTCGTGACCTTGGTTCATCATATGGGTGGAATTATTCGTAGGGACTTCAGCTCAAAAGTTACTCATCTGGTGGCAAATTCAACACATGGAGACAAATTCAGAGTGAGTAAGCTTGAGTTGGTGTTTCATAGAAACCTTTGGAATTTGGCTCTTGTAGACTGTTTGTTCATTACACTTCAACTCAGAAGCTGCTGGTTTTTTCCTGTACTAACAGCCATAACTTGTAATGGTGAATTCATCTGGCTGGTGTTCAGCTTTGGCATGTTTTTGTCTCTGTGGGAGATCTAAATAATATAAATTTGAAATAGACAAGTATAGTTAATAAGAAGATTCAAAGTGGTTAAATATTGATGCTACCAGCAGTTAAGAAAGTGATGAACAAATGCCTGCTTTTGTCTGTCCAGACAATAAACTTTGAGGTAACTTGCAAAAAACTTTAGTCCTTAATTGGTGCATATCGTTAAAAATTTTTTTTAACTTGTTATGGGTGAGGATTTAAATATGCCTTTATGCATAAATAGACATGAGTGTGCTTTTCCACTTCTGATTCTAAAAGGGAATCATTTGGGACATTTATGTTCAGTTTAGAAGTAAATAAGATTATAGGTTTTTCTACTATTTAATATGACATAGCAATTTCTATGCCCCTTGACTCTCCTTGGTTTGAATTGTTGGTAGGATGTTGCTTTTTTTTTTCCTTGTTTGTCCTTATAATCTTGCAGTTGGAAGAAAAGTCCTACTTTCTGTTCAAACACTCTTTTCTGCTGACTCAAAGGAGAAAAATGTAGGAAAACTGTACAATCTCTCAAGCAGTCATGGCAGTTACCTTTCAAATAGTCACTTTCTCTTTGATAAAAGCAGGATGGGGTGTTTTTCTTCATGAAAAGTATCAAAAGCAGAAAAAAGATGCCATATACCACTGGAACAAAGATTTCATTTTTGTCTTTTTGTGAGTGATGAAGGATGTTAGACTAACAAAATGGTGCACTTTTGAGGAAATGTCAAAATAGCTATTGATCTCATCTCCTAGTCACTGAATTCATACATTCTAACTCTTGAGAGCTGCAGTTGGATATGACTCTTGAAGGAATATATTCACTTTTTGCAACATCTGTCTTGAAAAGTAAAAGGAAGGTTACAAATATTTTCTTGACATGGCAAAGACTTAAATGGAAATATTTGGTGCAACTTGTGCTTTTCCTGTTTTGCAGATTGCTGTAAGTCTTGGTATCCCTATTGTGAAAGCTGAGTGGATTTATAAGGCATGGGAGAAAAGGAATGAAATGTAGGTGTTTATTTTCCTTCACCTTGCATCCTGTTCACCTGAAATGTTGTGAGCTTCTGCTTAAATACTGACATAAGCCACTGATTTAGTGACTTTTTGTGCTTCTTTCTCTCTTTCAGTGATTTCTGTGCAGCTGATGATGACTTTAGAAACCAGTTCAAGGTTCCTCCCTTTCAGGATTGCATGTTAAGTTTCCTGGGATTCTCTGATGACGAGAAAGCTAACATGGAGGAAATGACAGAAATGCAAGGTGATTGTTTATGGAAACCTGTGGGAAGAATGGGGTGGAGCTTATAATGATAGGTTAGATGATAGATATAATGATATCATTATAGTTATAATGATGATAGAACTGTTAAGTGAGACACTAATTTCTAACCTGAATATTCTTTCCTCTTGCTAATTTGCCTTTTTTGGTTTTTTGGTTTTTATCTAGGAGGACATTATTTGCCAGTTGGTGATGAAAGGTGCACGCATTTGGTGGTTGAAGAAAGTACAGTAAAAGATCTTCCATTTGAACCTTTAAAAAAACTTTATGTTGTAAAGCAAGAGGTTAGTGCTGAAAATTCTTTAGGGAATGTTGCTATATAGAACTGTGTGTGCCACATGCATACATGTGGCTTATTCTGGAAAAATGTCTTCCATCCCAAATGTGTTACTATTATAGATTATTTTGAATATTTTTAACTTTGGGTGAAACTCTGTAATGTTGTAATGTGTATTTTCTTTTTTCCTTTAGTGGTTTTGGGGAAGCATTCAGATGGATGCCAGAGCTGGAGAGTCCATGTATTTATTTGAGAAGGTATGTTGAACACTCACACCATGCAGAGCATATTTTGGTGGTCAAATTACCATGCAACATAGTGTGTGGGGGGCCAGAGATCAGCTGTTTAAAGCAGCATTTAAGTTCTAGATAATCCATTATAAATTTTATACATAGAATACTAATTTGAGAAGCAGAAAAAAGTTTCTATTCCAAAGATATTACTTTTAGTCAAACAAAATACTAACGTGGTTTCTATTTTAAAAGAGGAAAAAAAAAAGGCTTCACCCATTTTGCCTTGGATTCTCTAAGAAGTTTCCTTGTGTGTTGATCTGTGTGATGAACTGATCTCTGCACTGAGTGGAACTGGCCAGAGAGGATAAACCCAGTGAATGAGGTTTTCTTTGCCTGCAGTCGGAGAGTCCTGACTTCAAGAAGTCGGTGTCGCTGCTTTCCCTGGGCACGCCCAACAGCAACCGCAAACGGCGCCGCTTGAAAGAGACACTGGCCCAGCTGGCCAGGGAAACAGACATGTCCCCGTTCCCTCCTCGGAAACGCCCCTCAGCTGAGCACTCCCTCTCCATCGGCTCCTTGCTGGACATTTCCAACACTCCCGAGTCCAGCACTGCCAACGGAGGTAGAGCTCAGACCTTGCACACTGCCAGGGTTTATAACAGCTCTTGCATGCAAGTGGAAATGGTGGTGCCGTAGGGAAATCTTTGTCTTTTCAAAGTGTGCAGGAAAAAACTGGACTGAAGAGTTCAGACACAGGCCAAGCTGCCTCTTGTCATCACAGTAAGCGTGTTCATATCTGAAGGAACAGATATAGAGGTGATAAATAGGGAGCACAGTTGAGTGTTATTCCAAAATGCTTCAGATACTCTGCTGGAAATCTGTAGCAAATTAGCAGCATAGTCAACAGTAAATCATCTATATACTCTTCATAGGATACTTGAAGGGAAGAGGACAAAGATTCTTTCCTAGAGGAGTTAAAGGGAAAATTCCTGCAGGGCCCACTCCTGTGTCTTTGAAATATTTTGTTAAAGCAACACTTTTTGTGCCAGCAAACTGTCATGTCTAAAACTTCACTAGAATATAATCATCAATTGGTTTTGAGTGAATGGACAGAGTTTTGAATATCTCTGCACATGGCTTTTGTGAAGAGAGGATCTGCAAAATTTTGGGTTAGTCAAAAGCTGGTACCCCAAGTGTTTTCAAAGGGTCTGGTTCCATCATATAGAGGAGGTATCTGGAATTGTTACTGCTTTGAAAAGGCAAACTCAAATCACAAAAGAGCTCCAAATGAGGCACAACCTGTAAGTGATAATTCAGAAGGAATTCAGGGAAGATAAGCCTTCTTAGATAATGTTGGTGCTCTCATTACCCCTGGTAGGGAATTTTCTTCTAATCCAACAGCAGCAGTCAGTCCCAAAACTTGCATTTTGGAAACAAAAGATAAGGTACTTATTTAATTGTTAACACTGGCAGTAACGAGCTTTGATATCCAGAAAGTCAGTATAGGTCTCTGAGATCCAATACATGAGCAAATATTTAAAAGTCATGAGCTGTTCCAGGTCTACCTTGGCTTTAGCTTCAAGAGAAATTACTTTCTTGAGCCTTTCCCTTTCCCCCTATGGGATGAAATGTGAGTGTTGTGTGCAAGGGCTGATTTTAGTAAAAGATTTTGAGCTACACACTTAATGCAAGGATGGTAGGCAGCTGAGAGAATTGTTTACATGGCAGAGGGAAAGTAGGAAAATGCTTTTGTACTTTTGTATAAATAAGTAATGTTCAGCACCTAATCCTTGCTTCCTGCTAAATAAGGAACTAATAATAGGGTCAAGTCATTGACCTGCCCATAAATGGCAGAATTAGTTTCATTCTAATTTTGAGGAATAATATATTACTGTTGTTCTATAAGTAGGCTGTAATAAAGAGAGCAATTTTCTTAAAAGAGCCCTGATAACTCTAGAATTTAGCCTTTAAAAAAAACCCCCAAACTTATTTTCACTTAAAAATTCTGAAGTTTTCTTTTGTCTTTGAGGGTGAGCTTTTTTAGGGACTCAATTGTAATAAAACTCTATTTTCTTTTGGGAATATCTCTTCTTCAGAAACACCAAAATCCTGTGCAAGACCTTCCAAAAACTCAACTCCTCTTCCTCTCAAGCAGTCTGCAAGATGGCAGGTTGCAAAGGAATTGTATCAGACAGAAAGTAACTATGTTGATATTCTGACAACAATTATTCAGGTAAGATGGTTTTAAGGCCATTCCAGGACAATTGTAAAAAGATATCTGATGTTTACATCAATTAGTTTTTTCAGTCTGTGATCTGCAGGCTTTTGAGGGCTTGGGTGCATCAAAGCTTCATTGGAAGATGACAATATAAACAGTCTCATGTAACTTTACTGACATAAAAATACTCAGTTTCAAGTTGGAAAATACAATTTCTAATCTGGGATCTGCAGTGGTATTGCAATATATATGGAAATTGGAAGTGTCAGGAAAATAGGACCTTCATGACTAATATTTTAGGTATTAGTGAATAGAGAGAGATGGTAGAGGGAAAAAAAATCTTTTTCTTTAAATTATTCCAAGAAGAGCAGAATAGCAAACAACTTACAGGAAGAGCTTAATTTCTTGAAAGTTTATTTCTATTGCAGCTGATTATCTACTTAAAGAATGAGCCAAGATGTGTTTGAGTAGAAAGAGATGAAAGGGAGTTATGCTGTAGAGATGTATCAAACTAAGTGTTTGTATCTTCAAACCACTCTCCAAAACCCACTCCTGCTGAATGGAGGCATCTCAAGATTGTGACTGCAGGAAATTATGATCTAGAAGGAAACACTGCTGCTTTCATAACTATTTCTAACACAATCTTGGCAGTTGGGAGGGCAGTAACTTTTTTTCTCTTAATTCATCAGTTATTTCAAGTTCCATTGGAGAAGGAAGGACAACTTGGGGGACCAATCCTTGCACAGGAAGAGATCAAGACCATATTCGGCAGCATTCCAGATATTCTTGATGTGCACACTAAAATCAAGGCAAGCTGCACCTTCTCCCCTGCAGGGGAAGCTTTCACAGACACTTTGAATCTTTTCTGCATGTTTTCAGTTGCATCTGCTGGATGGGTATAAACTCTTCCTGGTGCTCATACATGCTCTTTCAGATAGTGACATCTGCCTATCCCTGGCAGCATTTCACTGTGGGCTTTTAAAACAGAGAGACTTGCAGACTACCTGCAACTTGGTCATCTGTTCGTACAGTTTTTGCTGGTTTTTTCCAACCAGTGGGGTCCAGTCTGGTTAATCACACCAGCTATTGATGTGTGCCCACTGAGACAGAGATGAAAGTAGAGCTGTGTGTCCGTGTGTCAGATTGGAGTCACCTGCAGCATGCAGTCAGTGAGAGTTGCTTTGATGTAGTTGTTGTGTTTTCCTTCATCTTTGGTGTTATAAAGATATGAGCAGTGGCAGCTGCAAACCAATATTAGTGATAAATCCTTTTCACTTAAGGTGAATCCTGAACCTTCAGCTGTGCCCTCCTGCCCCTCTTATTATCTGATGGTGATTGAGCTTGATCTTTATCAAGCTCATATGGGCTTAGCAGGCTTGGTCTCACTTTCCTTGACACCCTAGTGTAGCAAGTAAGTGGAATCTATCCTAGTTCTATTTCAATCCTATCTTATAGACTTAAGACCTAGATAAGTTGTGCAGTCTTAATTAGAATTGGTTCAACTGTCTCCTGTGTATCCTTTCCCAATATTCCTTTGGGATGTGCTGTGTATTGTGTTGGATGCAGCAGTGTCATCTTGCTGCAGACTCCTGACACGCTGCCAGGCTCTACTTGCACTGATTCACAGCTAGATATACATATTCAGTAAGCCAGAGATCTCTTGTTTTTAGCCCTCAGTAGACTGGAGGGACTGAATGTGAAATTGTACAGCTTTTAGGATTCTCTGTTTTGTCAGCACGAAAACACACCTAATGATGTGTGTTTGGCAAAATACTGATCCCCTTTAGTGGCATTATGCACTTGATACTCAGCTTGTTTTCTCCCCCCCATCCCTGCATGTATTCTAGGAAGACCTGGAAGATCTTATGATAAATTGGACTGAAAGCAAAAGTATTGGTGACATCATTCTCAAATATGTAAGTTCCTGTTTCTTTCTTTATGCTTAGAACTATTACCTTGCCTTACAAACAGTCAGCTTCTAGGAGCTAGCAAACACAAGCAAAGCATTGCTGAGAAAGAACTCCAACTTGTATCATTCTCTTTTTTATTTAGACTTTTCAATTGAGTTAGATGATACAATCCATGTCAAGTTTTAGTGTGTATGTCTGTTCGTGAAGGATTAAAACTACAAATAGTTACAGTTTGAGAACTGTAACTTGCAACACTACAGACATGCTTTTTACTCAGACATTAAAAGGCACTTCCTGGGCCCTTAGCCATCTGCTGCCTCTGATCAATAGTAAAGAACTAGGAAAATAACTTTTCACAAAAACTTCTTATATTCTTTTTTCAAGCCTTGAAACATGTAAGCTAATAGGGAGTCCTGTCTAAAATAGGAAAACCAAGTCTGAGACTGCAAAGAGTTTTAACTTAAATAGGCTGCTAGCTATCTTGTGATTTTGATGATTTTGAGACAGTGCTTCTCATTCAAAAGTTTTCAGTCTAGGGTATTGCTTCTGGTGATTTAAAAGGTGATTGCAGTAGTTGGCAAAAATACCTGTTTGAAATTTCCAAAATTCTCACCAAAAGCCTCTTGCTAGGTGAGAACCTGCCTCCCACTTGGGCTGCTCAGCAGCTTCTAAGATTGTCACATGTTTGCTTGATGCTGGTGAGAGCAGCCTGCATTTAATCAGCAGGATCAATCTGGGGCATCTGGCATGCAAAAATGTCTTAACTTGTTCTGAGAACACGTATGGGTTTACAACACATTTTTATTCTTTATTGCAATGTGCCTTTGAGCAGCTTTGTATGGCTCAGGACATATGAACATATGTACAATGATACATAATATGTAAAGCAGAGCCCTAACAGTTGTTTCTTTCAGTCAAAAGACTTGTTGAAAACATACCCTCCATTTGTGAATTTCTTTGAAATGAGCAAGGAGACGATTACAAGATGTGAAAAGCAGAAACCAAGGTTTCATGCCTTCCTAAAGGTAAGTGTCTGCAGAAGTAAGTCTCTGAGTAAAACATGGGGACTGTTACCGTGTTCTACTGAATGCAGTAGATAGAAGAAGGTGACATTTTCAAAGCTTGAGGAAATGCAAACATCTCTTGGTGAGACAGAAATAGGAAGGATTTGAACTTCAATCCCTCAAGCTCCTCATAAGACTCTTTCAGAAAAGGTCTAAGTTCCTCCTCTGTTAAACAGCTTTCAAGGTGGTTTGAATATATGCATTTGTTGCTGGAAAAAGTTCCTCCC
This sequence comes from Phainopepla nitens, assembly GCA_013400175.1. Taxonomy (NCBI): domain Eukaryota; kingdom Metazoa; phylum Chordata; class Aves; order Passeriformes; family Bombycillidae; genus Phainopepla; species Phainopepla nitens. The sequence continues at coordinate 14,062 of VXBQ01005188.1, forward strand.
AAATACATGTCTTCTCTTTTCTGTAAAGATAACTGGAGCTGCTGCTTTGACTGGTCCCCTCCCTGTGTTTGAGACTTGTATTTCTGAAGCAGCTTTTAACTTCCCTTGGGCAGCTGTGAGGCTCCAGGGAGGTAGAATTTCTCAGTGTTCTTGTGACTAATGAATAAGAGCCTAACACTGGAGATCTAACAGGAAGATGATCTTCAAAAAAAGTTATCTGAAGATGAGGCTTAAGACTCTTGATCTCTTCAGATATGTGTGTATATTGTTAATAGTGCAACGTAGCTTTAACTCCTATATCTAAGTAGTCAAGTAATCACACTGACAGTTTCAGCTTGTGTTTTCTGAGGGACCAGGAATTGCATCCAAGTATTGATATCTAAAAGATGGGGAACAAATAAGAACAGGCTGTGCCCAGTCCCACTCCACATTAGCAGCTGGAACAAGAGCTGAAGGGTTGATATGGACCCTTTAAAACCAGACATTCTGAGAACATAAATCACTGTGTCGTTTTGAATATAATGTGCTTTTTAACATGCTCCTTTAATGACTGTGCTAAACAATTCTCACACTTGTATAGCCATGCTAATTTCAAGGAAGGCAATTTTTCTCTGATCTTGTCCATTTCTTGTGTATGTTTGTAAAAAAAAAAAAAACCAACTAAACATTTTCCTTTTCCCCAGATAAATCAAGCTAAACCTGAGTGTGGCCGCCAAAGCCTTGCTGAGCTCCTTATCCGTCCTGTTCAAAGGCTGCCCAGTGTTGCCCTGCTGCTAAATGGTAACCCAGTGATGTCATTTTCATTAGCTTGCCTGTGAAGGTGTTAAAACCACAAGATGATGTCTACTTTTTGTCATCATTAGCAACAGCTTTTCTCATCTAAAACCAGCCTGTTTATGTGAGTTAACCATGATTCCTGGCAGTCAGTGAGACCCACTACTGAAGAAAGCATAAATTCTGACTAAATTCCATTTGTTCATACATTTGTATGCAGGATACAGATAGAGGAACAGTTTGCACTGACAATTCTGTCTCTTCAAACAAGAATATAATTGAGATTCAAATGAAACTAACATAAACTAGAGAGCAATTCATATTGACAAGGCTCACAGTTTTGTGTGTTCCACCTGGTATCAACCACTTGCTGTAATAATGATTTTGTTAACAATAAAAAAATCCACATCACCCTTTGCTTCAGGTAGAAAGACTTCTGTGCTTGTCTCTGCATTTCAATTCAATTTTTTTAATAGTCTTAAGGGTTTCATTTCTGTACTGTGTGTGGTTTTTTTCCTTAATGAGATGTCTGGACAGTTTCTGTTCAGCCTAGTTCCCCACTTAATCAGTGCTACTTGGACTCCAGGGTAGATCTGATTTCTTCAGTCACCTTATCTTAACTCAGTTTAAATTTGAATTTTTCATATTTTCAGGCACTTGTAATACGTGTGGATTTTTTATTTCTTTAATTTTTTTTAAATTGTAGATATTAAGAAACATACAGCAGAAGAGAACCCAGATAAAATAACTCTAGAGAGAGCTATTGAATCATTAAAGGAGGTGATGACGTAAGTCATGTTGATTCTGTGGAACATGCTGTTAAACATACTGCATTTAGATCCCTGTGTTCCTCCTAAATTGTCATTGTTATGTTGCCACAAGGAACAGTAAGTAAACATCACTGTAGGTGTTCTTCAGCCTCCTTTTGGCTGCTGTTGTCATTTGGTGTTCTGTGCCAGAGCTCTGAAGGAGCCTGTGACATTCCCAGCACTTGTACCTGAACCTCTGCTGACTCCCTGCCTCAGCAGGGACTGTTCCCAGTCCTCTGTTCTACCCAACTCTTATTTCTATTTCTTCCCTCTGGAATGGAAGAGATGGGTTTTGTCTTTAAATCTTACTTTTATGCATATATCTACTGAAAGGACAGACTTTTGGTGGGAGATTAGTTTTTCTTCTGGTCCTGTATTAGCTCTTCTTGGCACTGTTCCACGAGTTAATTAGCTGAAAGCTGAAGTTGTTTAGATTGTAAGTCTCACCTCTTTTGAAGTGTAGCGTATGTCTCCAGCAATGAGAACTCCTGCATTAATTGGGTAAATGTTTGTCCAGTTTTAACAACAACTTTTAAATTGTAATTATTCTTGCATCTGCTGCTTGGTGAGCTGCAGTCCTGATTTGGGGAAGACAAAATGCAGGCTGTAAAGAACTGAGTTGTGTCAGTCTCTGGTTCAAAATCTTGCAGGGCAGGGGAGGGGAATTCTGTTGTAACTGACTGATGTGTCAAATGCTGGTAATATGACAAGAGTAGTCTTCTAGAGCTGAAGTTTCCTATGTGATTTCATGTGGTATTTGACTATTTTTTCAGGAAAATGTGGCAAGTGCTGCTATGTAAATTCTATCCCTGAATGTCTGGCTTTATTATTTTTCTATGTCGTAAATGCCATGCATTCATTTACAATTGCTTGGTATTGGAGATTAATATAATATGCTTTCCTTAGACACATTAATGAAGACAAAAGAAAAACAGAGGCCCAAAGGCAGTTCTTTGACGTTGTCTATGAGGTGGATGGATGTCCAGTAAGTAATTCCTCCAAAGCTGCAGATCTGTTAAATGACTGCACTGCTTTGTTCCCTCTGCAAAAGTGTGTGAGGCTACAGTGCAATGGTGCTGGTTTAAACAGATTGCCAGCATTAAGCTGTTAGCAAGCAGTAATCCAGCCCTTGAACTAAATGCTTAATGAGCTTTTTGCCTCTGTCATTTAGGCCAATCTGCTGTCCTCCCACCGCAGCTTGGTTCAGCGACTGGAAACTGTAGCACTTGGGGATGACCTCTGTGACAGGGGGGAGCAGGTCACACTCTTCCTGTTCAATGATTGCCTGGAGGTAAGGTGACTACACCAGTACATCTCATGAACTGGATTGTAAAAGGCTTGACACTACACATGAATATAAATAAGTGAAATGTAAGGACTTTTGAGGCAGAATTCAAAGTCACAGATTGCTGATAGGTCAACACATGCTGATGTTTCCTTTCCATTAACTACTGTATAAGCCAACATAGTTAGTAAGTCATGTCTGCATGGGTGGGAGGTGTTACTGTAGCCTTTAATGTCTTGCAGCCAGAGTAAAAACATAAAAGCAGCTTAATATGTTAAAAAAATGTTTATCTGAATAGCACTTTGAGTAGCATCAATGGATGAAAAAGTGCTGGAGTCCTTGGCTAATCAGGTTGTTTGTCCTTTTCAAGTTTAGTTGTATATAATGAGGGTGGATAGTGGACCTCTGTAGATCTGTCTGTTCTTGGTGGCTACAAGAAAACAAAAATCATAATAAATGCCTTAAACTAAAAATATCTTTGGAAGAACTAGAGAGGAAGAATAATCTGTGTTTTGGAGACTAATGTGGAAAAACTGAATTTATAAAGGACACTTTCATGAAGTACTTGTTGCTGTCTGCAGCAGTGAATAACATTGTCTTCATAGAAGACCAACTCTAAAATAATTCAAAATTAGTGCTGTCCTAAGCAGCACTTAGAGATAAAAGCCTGTGACTAGTGATGAACTCTCCCCAGGAGTCAGGCTGACTCAGTTTCATCACTTGTTGTAAAGGAAGGAAAGGAAAATAAAACCACTTTTAATAAAGCTTCTTGGCTTGTCTCTTGGACAAGAGACAAACAACAAGATGCATTACTTTAACACACAAGTACCTTACATGTTTTTATGCAAAGCCTGCTCAGTGGCTGCATGCATAAGCAACAGCAAGTGATATTTCTAGGACATAACACACCACACCTTAAGTTGGTTCATGCATATAGATGTTGTCTTTTCTGTTTAAATTTAGACTACCTTGTGGTAGATTTCAAAGGACCCTTGTTTGTTATGCCAGGTAGAATTGAGGTCTGTAATGCAAAATTACTTCCTCTCTAGGCATTTTTAAAAAATTTATTGTATTTTGCAGCTGAGTGTTTTGAAGCCAAGTAACAAACATTGCTGGGCCACTTGGGCTGTAGGCAGTGAATAGTGAGATAAGTGAATTCCTTTAAGATTTATGTAGTAGAGTAGCAAGATTTTCTGTGCCTTCCTGGAGGGTAGAAGGTTAAAAAATATAGAAAAGAAAGGAAACAATGGCAAGAGATCTTTCAACTGACCCTTTCTATTCTATTTAACCACAGATTGCCAGGAAACGGCACAAAGTTATTGGAGCTTTCAAGAGTCCCCATGGCCACACAAGGCCTCCTGCATCTCTCAAGCATGTTGTTCTCATGCCTCTCTCCCAGATCAAGAAAGTCTTGGACATCAGGGAGACAGAAGGTCTGTGTGTTTTGAAGTGCTGTGGTAGCTCATTAAACTGTGTTTCAGAGTGTGAAGGAGGAAGCTCTGCTGTTGTAGGATGGAATGCTAAGGTGTATTTATTGTACGGTATGTTAGGTGTATGATTTTAGTAAAAGCTTCTGTTTGAATCTCTATATGAGCTTGAGAATTCCTTATACTGATGCCTTTTGGCTTTTCAAGAATTACTGCAGGATGCTGAATTTGGCAGAACTACTAGATGGCATTAGCATAAGCCAACCAATTGGCAGTGTGAAATAAACAGAGTTAAACATTTGACAGCTCTGGATTTACAAAATAAAAACCAAACCTCAAACTTCAGCCCAGAGCATTAGACTGGCCAGAGAAAAGTGCTGTTGGTGTGAAACCAAATTTTCTTCTAACTGGTGATGATGATGCTCAGGAGGAGCTGTGCTTGGCATCTTAAAAGATGACTTAATTTCTCTGTCTGCTTTGCCATACTGCTCCAGCCTTGATAATGACTTCTAATGAGTCTAGTCACACCAGTTCCTGGATTTCTATCCTGGCAAGATTTGGTGTTCCACTGTAAGTGATGATATGCACATCATGTGTTCTGCTTTATGTTCTCTGAAGCACCTGAACATAGAAACCCGATTAAGAAATGGCAAAGAGGGTAGGTGAGGCTGACTGCTGTGCAGATTATTTGGTGAATAGTCAGCTGCTGTCTGAACAGCTGATTGCAGCCTCTTGATGATGGCTGTGGACAGAACTCTGCTCTTGCAAGTGATACAACAGCTACTGTGTAAATAAAGACAAAATCATTGCACCAAATCATATTGTCTGTAGCTCCAGCTCCTGGCAGACAGAGGGTTGACCCTTCTGAAGTTTTTCTCCTGAATTATATGAAAACATGCTTCTTTTAATTAACTCCTTGCTTTTTTAAAATAAACTGTAGATTGCCAGAAAGCTTTTGCCTTAGTTGTGAGGCCACCTACAGAACTGAACAACAAGCTGCTCAGTTTCCAGATGACAGCTGAAGACCCTCGCAAGGAGGACTGGCTGAAGACCTTGTGTCGGCACGTGGCCAACACTATTTGTAAAGCAGATGCTGTAAGTACTCTGGAACCATGCTGCTGATGGAAACATTTCCCTCTTTTTGGCTTTAGGCACCTGAAGCTAAAGAGATTAATAGTGGACATACCTGAGGTAAAGTAGAGCAGAAAACATTTGTGCTAACGTGCCTGCAAGTGAGTGGTTAAAAGGCAGAAAAGGAAACAGCCTGGAAGTTAGTTTGTGCAGCAGCTAAGTAGTGCTTAAAAATCAAAAATTATTTATAATTAGTGATGGTGGAAGGGCATGATTCAGCTCTGTATTATAGATCTAACAGAATTGTGTTCTTCTTTCCCAGCTGTCTTTGAATTTACAATCAGAGTGTTGTTGATCATTTGTGTTGGATTAACTGTGTTAGGCTCTGAGTTCTTTGTTCTACACCTTATCTGCATCATAATGCAAGAGACATGAAGCATCTTCCTCCCTTAGACAGAAATCTACAACCTTAAAACAAGGAAATAAGAAAAACAGTGAAATAAAGGAGGCACTGTTGGTTTTCTAGAAATTCAGCGTGTGGGCTTTCTATAGTCAGAAACCCACTAATTTGAGGAGTAGATCCTCTCCAATTCCAGCAAGAGGCTTTCAGCTAATGTTTTAATTATGTAAAAGTCTATGCATATCAGTCATCTTAATGTGCAGTACATATAGCTGAAGCTACTTGGTATAAACTAGAAATGCTTTATGTTCTGCAGTGTGTTCTTACAGTACAGTATTTGGTTGTGATTTTTAAAGGCATGCTTGTTACAGGAGAGGTAATTAAGCAATGAAAACAGTATCTTAGTTTTATTTTGTGTGTCTTGTGATCTAGGGACTTAAGAATACGGGACTTGGGCTTTGTGGTTTCCTTTCCCTTTTAGAAAAGTGCTGATGTGGAAGTGTTAATTTACTTTAGTCTGTGTGTCGCTTATCTTCAGTATTTTGTGTCATATATAGCTTGAATTTTGGATAGAAATTAAACCTTTATGTAATAAATGTATTGTTCCTTCATGCCCCAAGACTTTCAGAATCATACACTGACAAATTTTAACCTACTTTGCTGAATCCCATTAGTTATAATTTCTGTACCTATTGCTTTGTACCAACTATATAATACTACTTTCTTGCTGATTTAAATGTCAAATTGAGCTTCAATTTAAGCACTTTTGACTGGTTTTAGAATTCTAGAGCATCATGTGTGTGAGATAACATTGACTTTGCCACCTGGTGGCAGCAAAGGCTTTGGCTACTCTTCCTTAGGCTGGGGTCATCCTGAGAATTTTTTTTTAGGTGTAAAATGTCTTTTCTCAAAATGCAGACAACAAACAGCAAAAAAAATCATCCCAGCAACTTCCCACTCCTACGTGTGCCCCTTCTGCCCCCCAGGTTTTGTAAGCAGGTAGCCAGAGATCGCTTTGCACATGCTGGAGTTTAAGAATGAGGCGTGATAAAACCCCAAAACTCATGGCTATTCTGCAACATATATTGCACTTAAGCTGAAAGTCTTTAGTCTTAATGGTTGGCAGCTAGAGTTCTCAAGATTTCACTTCAGAAATGTGCTAGATGTGTCAGTGGAATAAAGCAATGCTTATTTTGGAAACTCTCTGGGGATGCCTCAGAAGGACTGCCTTTAATTTGGTCAGCCCTGGACTTGAAACTGAATCAGACAAACTGAATGTGAAGCTACTGATGAAGTGCTTTCATAAACTGATTGCACTAGCTGTTGATCTAATGAAATGGCTTGAAAACAAGTAGCTGCTGGACAGTATAAAGAGTTAAATGTGGAAGAATATGGCAATTAAACCCTCTAAATCTGATCTAATGAACTAGAAAACTATATTTTGGCAAGTGTGCTGGTATTTGACCATTATTAAGACTATTTTTGTCTACAGGAAAATCTCATTTATGTTGCTGATCCTGATTCTGTTGAAGTAAATACTAAAGATATGGACAGTACTTTAAGCAGAGCATCCAGGGCAATAAAGAAAACATCAAAAAAGGTAAGATAGTATAAAGAGTGCTTTTTAGTCAGAATTGTGCTGGGATTCCTCTTTCAGGTGGTTTGTAGTATTTACAGTAGTGACAGGAAAAAGCTAATCTGAACTAAAACTCTTAAATATAATCTCCTTAAAGAAGGTGAGAGGTGTTTAAGGTTTTGGAATATCTGTATATATAGTCTTAAGTATTACAGTCATAAGTATTATGTAGTCATTTTTAAGTCTGTTATGGAACTTATGTTGTTTAATACTTTGAGTCTTTTAAATAGAATACAAAATTGAGAGCAACTTAAAGGAAGGGGGGGGGCCTGACTGTGCAGGACTGAGGGATGTGAGGAAGGCTTGATGCCCCTTGCTTTGACTTCATCCTGAATCTCTGCCCTCCTCTCTCCCTCCTGTGTTGTCCTCATATTTGGACAGAATGAGGAGAGCAAGGATGATGGGGAGCCTTTAAAAGTCAGATCACTTTAGGTGTGAGCGTTTGGCTGGTTGTGATCCAACCACCAACACGTGTTACACTTTCTAGAGATGTTCAGAACGGTAGCCCGTGTAAGAGCAGTTATTACAGCCTGGTTTTTGTCGGTGTTTAACCACTTGTCAAACCCCTCAGGTGACGAGAGCCTTTTCTTTCTCCAAAACACCCAAGGGAGCTCTCCGCAGGGCTCTGATGTCGCACAGCGCCGCGGAAGGGCGGAGCCCCAGCGCCGCTACCGCCAGTTACCTCGGCAGCCGCCAGCCCAGCGCCTCGTCCCTCGCGGTGAGCCAGTCCAGCTTCACACTCCTCTCGTGTCTGCTGCCGCTCTCACTGTAGCGATTCCAGCATCCACACTGGGAAAAAAATCATTTTTAACTGCATTCACAGGGATATTTTTTTTCAGAAGCGGTTTACTGAGAAGCCTTACTTGCTGAAAATGCGCAAAAATCTTGATGCACTAGAAACTGGGAGTTGCAACATTTAAGTTGGAAAACCCCACCAATCTCTCTTGCTCAGGATCAAACATGTTTCTTCCTCTGAAAGAGTGAGAAAGTTTCAGCACAAGTCTTGTATTGGTTCATGCTTTTGATTTTGAACACTAAATAGAAACATGGTGTACAACCTGAATAGTATGATGAATGTTTCCGTTAAAGTAGTGAGATGACAGACATCCTGTGAAACAAACTGGGAAGGAAGGGTAGAGAAACATAGATGCTACAGCCTGCAAGTTTTTAAACAACAAGGGAATTATCTCCTCATAAATGTTTAAGAAAACTTGGTAAAATAAAATACTGTTCTACATATTGCAACTCTTCTGCTATGCCTGGCTGCCTGTTATAGCTTTTTTCTGCTACATTAGGCCAAACTCAATTTCCTAATACAGTCTAGTAAAGCAAACTAGATTTGGAGGAATCTTTTCATCATCTTTGCTTTTTATTATAGTGTTTGAGTAAATTTGATGAGTAAACACCTACTTTCTAGTCTGTAATATGTGGGACAGAAGGCCAAAAAAGGGAATCATGTTCATCTTTCTACTACTGACTGATGTGTCAGTACTTTAATATTGAGGTAATTCAATATGTTTGAGTGGCCATTAAATTGTACAACATAAAGATATAGCCCTGCTCTCCCACATGAGGAAATATGAAGCAGTAAAGGGAGGAAGTACCACAGCAGACTCCCTTGCTTTAGAGAAAATCAAAAAACATCTACCAATGGGACTATAGCCTAGTTTTCTGTAGAGAGTTTTCTTCCTTCTGTTATGATTATGGCAACAAATGTTTTTGCATTCTAATTGTCTACATTTTGATACAGCACTGTTTCTCATTTCTCATGAACTTGCAAGTCATGTACTTTGCTTTTTGTGTATATTTACCTCAGACAAAAATACTTGTTTTCCACAAAATCTTCGAAACTTGCAAAACCATGTTCCTGTTTCAGATTCTTCCCAGAGCTCTTGCACCTCTGTGGTAATAAGCTGCAGCTTGGCAGCAGATCATGTGTTGTGTTTTTTTTAACCAATGCCACACATCACTGAACTTGCATAAAGCCTTTTTGGTTCAGTGATAAGGTTGAGGGGAAAAGAGGTTTGGATTCTAGCCCCTCAAGTTGGAATAGCAGTGCAGTTGATAGGAAACTAAAACTGTCTGACTCCATTAAGAGTCAAAGCTGTTATTCAGACATTAATATTGTTTTATTTAAATTAAACCCTCACCTATGCTTATGTAGGAATTTTTTGGTGCAGAAAAAATCAATAGAGCTTGGATGCTTGGGGTTTTTTTTTGTTTGAACTAACTCTTAAACCCTTCCTCATTGTAGATTGCTCGTTCCTCTTCCACGGGCAGCCTAAGTGGATCTGCCAAATGTGCTGTTCATGTCCATCACTGCAGTTCTGTTCATTGGAGCTCTCCAAATTCCAAGCCTCGACCTGTGCTGTGTCCTGGCTCTCCAAATGCTGTAGAAGCAAAGGCTTCTTCCAACTTGGAAAGCTTAAATGGTCATGCCTTGGACAGACCACGTGCTTTCCCTGTTATTACTGCCACTTGTGCTGATGCTGGAGATGATAACCAGCGTGGTGCTGGGAAATTCTGTGCATCAGATCCTGACTGAAGTGAGCAAGAAATCCTGAGTTCTCTCAGCTAAGAGAGCATGGTACAGCTCTAATGCACAAAGAGCTTCAAATGGTGTTGGGTTCTTCTGTAACGTCCTCTAATGCACAGGGTTGGAGGCAGCACTCACATCTGGTTCTATTTCTGGCCTGGTGCAAACTTATTTTTTCACCAACTTTTAAATGTAATTTTTGGGAGGTGTTTTTCTTGATTGACATACAGTTGAATTCCTCACTGTTTCAGTTCAGTTGTCCATGTAGCTTACTGGCCAGAGTTTAATAACTTGGACTTTAATAACTTGGTTGCAAGGAAGTCTTGAGCAGCTCATTTTACCTGTGGTTTTAGTTTTTTTGTTCTCTATCTGTAAATTTAAAAAAAAAATCTGGTATAAAATACTTGAGTTCAATAAGAGCTGCTCTATAAAGAGGAGTTTAGGGTTAAATTTTCAGATGTTGTCAACAGCTGCAAATGGAGGACATGCCATAAACAGGCATAGGGCTTGTTCATAGTGAAGTGTGTATATCCTTACCTGCCCAAAATATCCCTATTTAAAAGCTTCTGGAAGCATGCAGGTGCAAAGCTGCCTGACTGCTGTGACCTGTTGATGTGCTGAGAAGCTTGGCTGGCTGTTAAGAGCAACAGAGGATTGTGAAAGTATCTTGAGGTCTAATGTGAAAAGAATATAAAATCTAATCCAAAGAGGTTTACTTTTAGTGCTACATATTGATGTGTTGGTTTCACAGTAATTAAGTCTCAGAAGCAGCTTGTTCTCTGAGCATCAGAAAAGTCAGCTTCTTGCCTAGTGTGTGCCCATCCAGGCACAGCTAAAGCAAGCTCTGACAAATCACTGGGATGTCTGGTTCCTCCTGCAGCCAAGGAGACATGTGCTCAACATCTCATGTGAGGCTCAGAGCTGATGATGATACAGAAAGTTGTAGGATTGGAGGGGGAGCTCTGTTTCTCTGAGAGATTATCATAGCATCTTGCCTTCATTTTGGAGGGAGATTATTACTGCAAAAAGTGATGCAAGATGGGTACCAATACTCTTTAACAGCTACTCTTCAAAAACATGTTATTGCATTCCAAATCTCTCAAGGCTGGCAACAAGGAAAAAAAATCTTTCTTTTGTAATTTTTAAAATGTATTTAGTTTCCTGTTCAAACTCTAGAAAAGCTGAATCATTAATTTCAAAAGCTGCCAGTCTTTGAGATCTATACTCACACATTCCTTGTATGATATATCAAGGTTGAGAAATGACTGCTGCACCATTGAGATTGGCTCATAAATGATCAGTAACTTTTTCTTTTTTTTTGTCCAACAGGGTGTTCCTTCTCCTTCCTTGGTCAGCCTTCCCTCGATCTTTGAAAGGAGGAGTCACACATTAAGCAGATCCACGACCCACTTGATATGAGGCAGGAGGGACAGACTCGGCTCTGTGGCAGTGACCTGTTACTGACATTAATGGTACCTTAGTCATTAGCACTTAGCAATGATTAGCAAAATGTTAGGTAACACTAAGTTAATCACCAGGGAGGGTTTAGTTGTGTTGAAGCAGACCAGCCAATCAGTGGAATAAGTAACTTGGCCTTCATTTAAACACAGTATTATTCCCTTGCACGGATTTATTTCCTTACCAGCGTAACTGAAACATTTTCTTCTATAAAAATTGTCCCCTCCAGGCAATAAACTAGTTTGTCAGATCTTGAAATGAAGATAATGATCACATAATTTACTGCTAGTTTGGATGACTCTTATGCTTGCCTAACTTCATCTACTGGCAGAGCACTCTAATGTTTGAATTGTGGATTTCTTAAATGGAGATACATTATGAAGTACCTGACCTTTCAAGTATGACAGTTCACCTGTTGTACAGCTGCTTATTCCAGATATTTTATAAATGTAGTTGTTTATAATTAAATAGAATTGAGTTTTGTGATTATGATCTCCTGCAGGCTCACTGTAAACACAGTGGTAGGAGGAGCTTTGACCACCAAAAATGATCAATTGAATCCTTTGTCTTGCTTTGAAGTGGAAATCTGAGGAAAAGAATGACACTGCTATTTAGTAGGGTTGTTAAAAAACCAAACCTCCACACATTGCCCATACTTGGTTAACAAATCATTATTTAATGCGTGGGATTATTGGTGTGACACTGTAACTTCAGGGTCCAATTTTGGCGTGTCAAATTTCAATGTACTACTCCTAAGGCTTTTAGGCTTTCTCTTGTATTTATGTCTTCCTTTAAAACTCTGTGTTCACTTCAGTCGTCTCTGAACAGTTTGTACCTTGCAATGCACTCTCACAAACTATCTGAATATGTAAATTTCTGCATTTCATTAACAGTTCAACTGTTGGTATTAGGAGGAGTTCACAACTTCTGGTTTCCTTTTAACCACCTGTGTTTTGTCTTGTATCTATATGTAACTAGTGATGCTTCTGGATGTGTCAGACTGCACTGTTTTTTATATCTCTTTTTGCCAATCTGAGCAATGTAAATAAACTGTTTAATTCTGGCTTTGCAAAACAAGCTTTTATGAAAGTTTACTTTTTTATGTGAGGAAAAAAAAAAGCATTGTTGGGCTATCGCCTACAACTGTACTCTGATTATCTATGTAGCTATTCCTAATAAAGTATACCACTTGATAGGCCTGAATATTTTGTTTTTTCTTAATATATTCATGAATTTTCCCTGGATCTACATGTCCAGTCCATGGTTTGGTTTTTTTTTTTTCTTTTTTTTTTTGTCCATTCAGAATAAGCATCTGAGCTGAATATGCACTGACTTCTATTATGAAGTGGCTCTAGAAAATATACTATTCAATAAATACTATGCTGAAAATCCAACAACAGTTCGTGGTTTCTGTTTTTTTGTTTGGTTTTTTTTTTTTGTCATTTTTGGAAGGGCATCTTCAACCTGGTAACTTCTGTGCAAACCTAGGTCATTATCAGCCTGCCAATTACCTCCTGCTCCTCAGTTCTTGCACATGGTAATGGAGGAACCAGCCCTGCCCCATCTTGCTAACTCTTGGAGGAGGAGAAAGGCTACACCAGCTTTTGGTGGGACTTTTTCCACTCCTACACGGTGGATGCATTATGAAAAAAAATAGGTGTACTGTTAACAAATGTTAGGACTTTGAATGGTCTGCTCAGTGTTTCCCTGAGGGAGTGGGAAGGGAATGGGAGAGTGTTTTACAGCTGTCACACAGCAGCAACATCTTGAGTAAGATGACAGAACAGTCTGGGAGGTGGAAATGAGCTTTCTGAGTTAAAAATGTGATCCAGAGTAACAGAAACAGGCCAAAATAAGGAATTTCCACAAATGGGAAGTTTGCCCCACCTTTTCCATTTCCAATATTACAGGTACTTGTAGCATTGGAATAAGTACATAATTTTGGAGAGTATTTTGGCTGCTCTTCTTTTAAATCTGAGGTGGGACTGCTTCTCCAAACCAGAATTTTAAACAATATTACTTTTACCACCTCACCTCATGGCATGTGACTTGTTGAGTAGCAGTAAGCATCTGGTTTTGTACAACACCTAGCTTCAGTCATGATACAGACAATTCACATCTCCTGAATAATTTTTTAAACTTCAATGTGGGCAGTTTAGTAGAATTCAGTATAATTTCCTAAGTCTTTATGTTGAGATTTCTGAACTGTAAATCTATAAGATCTGTTCTGCAACTCTTTCAAGGAAAAAAAAAAAAAACTATGATAAAAAGGCTACAGAGTCATCCAACACAGGTTCAGCATACAGAATTTTTTCATTCAGGAAAAAATGGAATTCTGAAGAGGAGGTCAAAAAATGGTCTCTGTTTAAAACACAGCCTTTTCTCGTGGGCTGTACAGAAACTGTTTAAAGAGCTGCTCTCAATGCTACAAGAATCCTCTTAACCATTGCTCTAAATTGGCAATTGAAGGACAGCTGTCAGAGGGAAAGGTCTTTTGGGTGGGCGTTTTGTGGGGTGATGTTTAAGGAAGCAAAAGCTTGTTTGCTTGCTTAAAAAAAATTAGGAGAGCCCCACTGAGACATTCAAGAAGAGACTGGAGGAAGCCTGGAATAAAGGTTGGAGCCATTCACAAGCCTAGAAATCATAAATAAACACTCACAAACTATTAAAGCATTAATGGCCTAACATGATTAATCTTTTATAGGTTCTTGTTCAAAGGGAAAAGTTGGAGATCTCACAGCTGCTCCAGAGCACCTATTTGCAAATTTGTGGTAGATTCAACAGGACAGCTTGACCCGTGCTTTGCAGAGAAATAGTTGCTGCTTCAAACGCAGGAGCTGCAAGCTCCTCTGCGAGATGGATGTTTACAGCCCCTGAAAGCCAGCCGTCAGAGACTAAGAGGGGCAGCTAGAATGTACTTTAGAAACACAAAAGCTGTTGAAAGCTGCAAATGCTGGCTGAGTGCTGCGCGCAGCTGACATTGAAGGGCGAAGGCAAACTGGTGCCGCGTTCTTTGCCTTGGGACCGGTTTAAGCGCAGAGCCAGAAACCTGCCCGCTGCCACCGCTGAGGAAAGCTGAAATGGAACCGGGAACACCAGGAAAACAAACTAATTAAACGTGTAGTGAAATAGATGTCACTCTGTCAGACGTTAGGCAAACAACAGCAAATTTTTGTTAAGAGCATTACCACTACTGAGGGCAGACTTTTCAGCTGGCACAGACGATCCTGTCAGCCTCTATACAAATGCAACCATGCCTTTGTATATTTAATTTAGGCAGTTAGAAGTGCAATTACCACCCTACCTGCAAATTGTAATTAGTTTAAGTTGTGTCGGTGCCTTTATCAGCTGATCCAGACACTGACACTTCAAGTACAGAGCTTGACTATTGTGGGAGCTACTCTCTGTTTCTAAAGTAAGTTATTATATATAAAAATATATGTGTGTTTGTGTATTTAGATAAACAAAAGGTTCTTACAAATATATATGAAGCAGCCTTTTATTTTTACCTCCTGTAGGGAGGCCTAGTGCATGTACTTTATATGAGTGAAATTAAGGAATTAAAGTTCTGATATTTATGCTAACATGGGTAAAAGGAGGAGAACCTCTACACCTCATCCCCCCTCTTCCCCCAGCTCCTCAATTTCTTTAAGGGCTGAAAAAGAGGGAAGAGGCTCTTGGCCTAATGCTGGAGTGCCCAGTTTTGCTGCTCAGCTTCAGGAGGGCTGTAGAACCCATCCTGGCTTGGGGGAAGTAAAATCTTGCACCTGCCAAAGCCCAGAACCAGGTTGTGTTCTGCTGTTCTTGCTCAGGTTTCTCTGGCAGCTCTGAAGATCAGGTCAAGGAGGACTTTTTACACTTCTCTCACCTCCTTCTCCATCCAAAATGCAACAACCTGGTAAGTTCACTATCAGTTTATTAATGGATTCTTGAAAATGGATTTGAGTGGAGTATAAACAGTACTGCCTGAGCTCTAGGAGATTTTGAGTTGTGTACAGTTAACAAAGGTAATGCTAATTAATGTTTATTTGTCAGTGTATGGATGTGCTAAGTGCCTGTTGTAAACACTCAGCTTGTGTCTTCACCCAAACCATCAGCGATGCAGTGGTCGTGTTGGATTGTGAGCTCCTACACACTTTCTGCTGCTCTCTGATGGCATTTCCGTGGTTTCCCCAATGTTTCAGCCTGCAGGGAGTGTAAATATAAGCATAAATGGCTTTGAAAGTGTGCCTTTTTTCTGTGTTTCAATGGCTCATGCATTAGAGTTGGTATGGCTGACAAATCAGCACTGATTGCTAATTAAAAAGCGGAATATATTAAGGAGTTTCACACTTCCACTTCTGCCTCCAATTGAAACCCTGGCTGTATGAGTGTGTGCTAGGGAAGCTCTAATGGATACAGTCTAATTACTTGCCATTTTTGCTTTGACTTAACAGTTCATGAATTACAGTAACTCTGACTAACAGATCACTGCTGATTACTAATTAAATGGCAGAATTTGGTTTTATGCACCTCCAGCTATTACCCCCACAAAAAGTGACATTCCACATCTTAACAAAATAAGCTTTTTCTCTGCTTGTTTGTTAATGTGTAAAAGCTGATGTTATCATCCCTTTGGAAAATAGAAGTTCTTTGGGCACATTTAACAATAGCAGTTGATAAATATATTTCAAAAGTAAAGTTACTGCTGTGCCGCTGTAAATGAGGCTTTGGGGAGAAGGCATTTCAAGGCAGCTGTGCTGGTTTTGGTTGGGCTAGGGTTAATTCTTTGCACAGTAGCTGATGTGTGGCTGTGCTTTGGATGTGTGCTGGGAGCAGAGTGGATAACTCAGGGGTGTTTTGGCTGTGGCTGAGCAGGGCTTACACAGAACTCTAGGCCTTTTCTTCTCCTCACCTCAACCCACCAGCGAGGGGGCGGGGGATGCACAAGGATTTGGGAGGGGACAGAGCCAGGACAGCTGACCCCAATGACCCAAGGGATATTGCACACTGTATAATGTCATGCTCAGCATAAAACTGAGGAACAAGAAGGAAGTGGGAATGTTCAGAGGGATGGCTTTTGTCTTCCCAAGTCACTGCTTCGTGGGATGGAAAGTCACGGCTGTTCCGGGGATGGGTGAACACCTGCCCGCCCATGGGAAGTGGGGAATGAATTCCTTGTTCAGCTTTGCTCGTGTGCATGGCTTTTCCTTCCCCTGTTAAACTGTCTTCATCTCAGCCCACAAGTTTTTTCACTTTTGCTCTTCTGATTCTCTCTCCCTCCCACCCGGGAGAGCGAGCGAGCGGCTGCGTGGGGCTGAGTTAAACCACGACAGCAGCGCAATGACTGCATGGCTCCTGCCACTCTCAGTCCCTTATGGATCGCCTCAGACTCCTTAAATGAGCACACAGAACAAAGAGAGGTTTAGTCCTTTATCTGCAGGAGAGGACAATTCATTCACTACCACAGGGACTCCCCAGGTCACCCAGACAGTTGAACAAATGCAGGAAGGGATTGACTTCTTTTCTCTTTATTTGCCTTTTCTATTCAACATGCCCAAAATTTAATCTGATTCTTGACAAGATCAGTACTCTCCCAATTTGTTATATGTTTTAATTTGTGATAGTGATCTGTAGAGATCAGCTTTTGAGGTTGGCAATTTTTCTCGTGATGGTGTCTGTCTGCTGCTGAATAGCAGTGGGTAGAGTAATGGAGAGCCTGTAAATGGCATAACTGCTATAACTCTTCCTGAATGCCCAGAAATATTCAGTTTTATCCCAGACATAGAATTAGAACTCATTAAAATTGCCACCAATCTTTTCAAATCAAAGATATGGCGACCTGACATAAACTTTTCTTTATGCTGGTTTCACCTGTTACAGAAACACAGCAAAACTTTTATCCTAAAAATAATAAAAAAAGACTGCTCATCTGAAAAGAAATTATGCTTCTCTAATCTCCTTCAGTTTGTGAGCAAGCCCCTAAGCAGGTGAATATTTCAATATGCAGTTTGTAAAAATCCATCAGAGAGAGTGCTCAAGAGCAAGGGTCAAAAGAAATGGTGTGATACTTGAGATCCCATATATCAAAAAGCACAGTGTAAAAATCCTTGGCATATAGGTGATCTTAATGGTCCCTTCTGGACTTAAAATGTATTACAGAGAGAAACTATCAAGTCATTTTTATAATTTAAAGCTTTATCTTTTCCTTGTTAGTAATTCTTCCTGTCTGAATATCATTGTTCACCTTAAGCAAAATAGAGAATATATTATTAGTGGAAGGTAATAAAAAGGACTCTGCGTTATTGCGGTCAATACCCGTAATAATGTAAAATTTGGTGTTTCAAAGGGTGTCAAAAAGGTCCTTTTCTCTTTGCTTCCATCTAAAATATTTCCTAGCATTGCTAGTAGTAGTAACTCAGAGCAACACGTTTCTACAAAGACAAGAATATGACAGTGTCTGAAAAACAAACTGTCCCAGGTCATCGTAAACAAACCACTGGAGTGTTGGTTAGAAAATCTGTACAAGCAAAAGAAGCCCATGTGAAATTGTGAAATTAAGACTTTTGACTACAAGGCTTCAGAAAACAGTTTCTGATACTTACCTGTAACTCTGTGTGATTCATAATGGTTTTATCTTTCAAAAGAAAAAGATATTGGGAGATTTTAAAAATGTGTAGATATCCAGAGGAATGGGGCAGTTGCTTTCAACAGGCACTTTCACTGAGACCTGCTGTGCCTCACGTTCTCCATGTGCCTGAACATGTGAGCTCTGCCTGTCCTCGTAGTCTTGGTGAGTACTGAGATGAAGTCTTCTGCAACTGACAACCCACAGGATGTAAAAATTCCAGCATTTGCTCTCTTTGAGTAGGAAATCACTGGAATGACTCAGCTTGAGTAGTTAGCGTAGCAAAAGTGACCTTTGGAAGAAGGAAGCTATCGAGCTGTTCTGCCACTACTCTCTCCAATTTTCCTTTACTCAAGAATGGACAGCTTCAGAGAAAAGGTTCACCACTTTAATTGAATATTCTCCATATTGAGAGGAGTAAAAATAAATTCTCAGTTTATTCACGCATACACTGGAATCATCCAAGTGTGACATCTGAGAGGAGCTACATGATTATGATCTGAAATGAGAACAAAGTTCATCTTGTGTGAATTCTTGGTTTTTTCCCTGCAGACTTTGAAAGAGGAAAGAGATTGCAGAATCTTAATACCCATTGAAGCTCAAGAAAGCCAAGGCTGTGAGCTCCTGCATTAACCTTTTTAGCATTCTGCTGGCTAATTGTCTGTCCATTCCACCTTCTCGTCCCAGGTTAATGGGGTGGTTAACAGGGGAGGACAGGGACAGTTGGCCAATCACACCACAAAGCAAACTGAAAAGGTCAAAGCAATGTGCTGTATTATTCATGGACTATGCCTTGCCGAGGTATCTCAGATCTCACGTCTTCTCATGATGAATTACAACAAGAACAAGAAACGGCCCAATGTGAAATTGGCTCTTGTGACAATAATTGTAGCTCAAATTGAGAATTGTAAAACTGCAGCCTGCTGCTGTCTGGTTTTTGAGATTGAGGGTGTGTGACCACATCTAGCCACTGAGTGAGCAGCAGGTTACATTCGTATGGCCTCTCAGCTGGGTTGTAAGTTTAATACCATGTATCCTGGTCCTTCTCATTTCAACCATGGGCTTTGTTTTAGAAGTACTGTGTGGTACCTAATATCCCTCCTATATCTTCTGTGTCTATAAACTCATGACTAGCTTACAGATATCTTAATATCAGACTCTTTCTTTTGGGTGGTATTTTGTTTTGAAGTGTTAATATGTAAACTCCCAAGGGGCCCTCAGGAGTGGACCATAAGACAGTCCTTATTCTCAAGAATTTGCAATCTGTAGAGTCAAATTTGAAGGAAAACTTGATGTACCCATCATATTTTCCCTCATCTTGGATGTGAAACAGAAGGAGATACTTGCACTGTGCCTGAGGTGCTTCAAATTATTTTGAGAGCAGTCCCTCTCACTGACCCCACAGAGCTCAGCCACAAGCAGAGCACTGCTTTAGTCCCTGCCAGTGGATCTCATTAGTGCATGTCCTTGTTTAGTCCCTACAATGGGATGTCATGAGTTCACCTCGTCTTGTTCCTCTGGTGATGTGTTTCCTGCAGTACTTCAGGTGTAGACTCACTTTGAACCATAACCTTGTATTTTTCAAGTGTTTTTATCATACCCCTTTGACAGGAGAGACTTCACAAATAGTGGAATATCTTTTTTTAAGAGCAACCACTGCCTGGTCTACCTTCTCCAAGTTGTAATTAGTGTTGTAACCCAAGACAATACCATACCTAGCACCTGGAGGAGTTAACTTTGCTTGTGTCTCTTGCAGGGAAGAGTTACAAGGCAGTCTTAGAGGAAAGGACTAATACCTTTTCTTTCCCTTCCCTTTCTTAAAACTGGAAGTAGTGTTCTTTGCTTTTCATGGAGTGGTTTCAACTGCCATCAGTTGCCTGGGGGCAGTGAACCTGGCTGTCAACAGATAAATCATTTCAGTGACAAAAAAATTTCTGTGATGGAGGGAAACAAGCCCCCATCATTCATTTGGGAACAGGTCTTTGAAAGAGAAGTGACCTGAAAGTGGAACTCGTGGGGAGTGGTCTCAGATGTGTCCTTGGGCATGGGACTAAAATAGCCACAGAAACCATGGACTAGGCTTTTTAATGTGCCCTTAGCAAAAAAAATGAGGATGAGGATGAGGAATCAAGAAGTGCTTGTGATAATATTTCCTGAATGAGAGAAACTGCAGTTTGTCTTCACCCTGTAGAAATTGCCAGCTAATTGGCCAGAGGATTGTTATAACCCACTCTACAGTTTATTTAAAAAGCAAGTTTATCTACTACCCCCTCCTTCAACTTCCTCATTGTCCAGCCAAAATGTAGTATATCCGTGGAATAAATAATTGCCTTTTTTTTCACATCTTGAATAGTCCTGAGTAAAATCTTATGCACATTGGGGCCTGGGAATCTGTGCATTACTGATGGGTATTTTTGGAAAACAGCAATGCCCTTCTCCACAACAAGAGGCTTCTTTCATGTTTGCTTTGTGTTGTTTCCTGGCTGACTTCATCTCCTGACAACTGCTTTCGCCTGAGGCTCTCAGGGGGCTAAAGGGCACAGTGGCCAGGTGTTGGCCTAGATGTTTCTGACACCTTGCAGATTGATTTGGGCTATGGCCTCTCTCTCCCTCTCTAAGTGATGTATTGATCTCCCGTGTAAGACAGGTTTTCCGCCCTACTTGATATCTGAAAAGCGAAATGTCACATCTTGCCTCGGATCTGGGTCTCTCACAAAGCCCTGCAGTGAGACTGGAACATTCCTCTCAATGTGCTTAGGTCCACTTGTTCATGTTGCACACACAACTGTTTTTTCTTGGCAATGCTGCTTTTTTCTTCCCAAGGATCACCTGCTTTCGGTGCACTTTATTATTTCTCAACGTTCCAGGTAAAAATACCCGATTTTCATTAAACCTTGCAGAATTCTAAGCCAGCTTGAAAGACATTAAGAGTATTTATTTAAGAGCCTCATGATTTAGCAAAGTGTGTGCTGTGACTCGGTGATCCTTGGAGAGCAGTCTCTCTGATTTTAGTGCATGTCTGCTCATCAAAGATGGATGACTGCCACTATGTGTCATAAAACTTCATCTGACAAAACCAACTCCATGGCAAAATAATGCCATCTCCAAAGGGCAATAACTCGTCGTTTCTCTGTCCTACATATTTAAGGAGCTCAGATTTTTCTCAAAAAGGTTTCTTTATCTGTTAACAATGAATAAAGGACCATCAAAGCTTTTGCCAGTTTTTTTTATTTTTCAGAAATCTTTTTTGAGAGCCTAGGAAGGTGGTCTCTAGCAGCTAAAAACCTGCAGACCTTAGACTCTTGTCTGTGATAAACAGACAATGGGAATTAATTGGTTTAATACCTTTTGAGGTCCTGGATTTTTAATTACATCTTAGGACTGGGGCTGGATTTTTCCTTCCTTTCTATCCTTTTGTTTTAAAATCACCCTTGAATAAGAAAGAGCAGTGAACTGAATGCTGGGTTTTTGAGGGTGAGGTTATTTTCTTATAGAGTAAACACAGTGCACCAAAAGGCACTGCCAGCCTTAGCAGAGCCTGTGAACTTCAGCTGGGCAATCATCACCTGCTCAGGTGACCTCTGGTGAGTTGCTGGCTGAGGATCCCTGTTTTCCATGCTGCTTGGGTGAGAAGCCAGCAGGGATTTGTAGTTTGGATGAAGAATATTCTGACAGTAGGAAATTTCTGGCTGAGTGTTACTTACAATTTAAAATGCAGTACAATTGAATGCAATTGAAATTTAATAAAAATTAATGCGTTTTAAATTTTAATTAATACAACTTAAAGTTAATTCAATTTAAAAGAAGCCTTTCATGGACAGCTCAGACTAATGAAGTACAGGATAAAGTCTTGCTGAAGATAGTCTATAGAAAGGGGAAGGATCATTAAGTAGAAAGAGGACTCTTGTTGGCCTATCTACCCAATACCTATAAAATCTATAAATCTTCTCTTTGGCTCTATGGCTAAATGTTAGAGTCAGAAATGTATGGGTTGAGAGTCAAATTTGTGTTTTCCATTACAGCTGTTCTCATCCTTTTATTCCTTAAGAAATTATCTTCTGTTGTGCTTAAGTAGTTTTTGATTAGTCAAATATGCAATTATAAAGAAGTCGTGTCAGAACAATGTCCCTTTTTCTCTATAAAAATCTTTAAAACTTTTGCAATCAGTTTATTTCAAAACTAATTGGCATTAGAAAGCAAAACACATGAGGGCACCTCTCATACCATTGGCTGCTGTAACAGTACCCAAATTCATAATTTTTTTTCCTCTCTTTCTATTTGGATTCAACAACTTTACTGCTGAGGAATAGACTCTTTCATTGAAATCTGTACATTGAAACCAGGAATTTATCACAACTCTGCCTTTAAATGGCATTGAAAAAAAGCCACTTTAAAAGGAAAGGATGATGAGGAAATTAATCTCAGGCAAGTTTTTCTTGATAAGGAAAGAGAACAGAGGCTTCTGGCATTTATATGCCAAAAATCAACACATGGAGAAAAATGAGTATTCCACATTGCTGTGGCAAGAACCATTTTTCTATTAAATCAAAATGAAGTTCTGAATAAATATGTTTTCCCGTGAATATAATACACTAGAGAACACAATAAAAGAATAATGACCTCAGCATCCCCCCCAAATAAAACAGTAATTAACCTAATAAACAGCATATTCAGGTATTCATCTTTCTTGTGGGGGTGATTTCAAAAAAAAAAAAATGGAATAATAGTACTGTGTACAGGTATTTTGTAAATACCCAACATTCATAATTTTCTGTCTCTCTCTCCCCATCCCTTACCTTTATTCATTCCCTTTGTCAGCTTTGGTGACACGCAGTGTCTCTGGAAGGGGAAGATGAGAATCATCTCCCTTCACACTGAGTTATACTCTAGACCCAGACCCTACATAAAGTGAGGATCTAAAGAATCAATCTTCCAATTGCGTTTTAAGCTGAAATAATCTTAAAAAAAAAAAAAAAGTCTGAATCTATCATCCTGACACACGTTCAGTGGAGCGTTGTTTCTTTAGGCACAACACAGAGCAGCTGACTGGGAATGAATCTGAGTGTGGCTTCCATTGCAGTTATTCATGTGCTGAGCTGCTACCAAAGGGCTCCTCAGCCTGAGCTTGGAGCTGTGCCCGTGCTCTGGCCATGCTTTATGCTGGTGAGGGGTGTGGGTGTGGGAGAGAGAAGTCAGGGCAAGCAGGAATGTTTGTGGAGTGTTCCACCTGCCCCCCTGGGCTGCTGGGGGCACGAGGAAAGGCTCTGGGAGAAGAGCTCCCTGAGAGGAGCTCTGCCTGCTCCAAGGAGCACTTCCAGGGGACCAGCTGTGCTTAGCACTGGGCATGATGCTAGAAAAGGAAAAGAGCTTCTGTTGTGCTGGTGAACCTTGCTGGGCACTTGTGCCTGGGCTCTGCTCCCTTGCTGCCGACAGATCCATTGGAACAGGGGCACAGAGAGGTTGGGGCTCTCAGGAGCCTCAGGGGCTGGCTCTGCTGGGATGTGCTCCCTGGATAATCATGTGGAGGATTAGAGGAAGGAATCATTATGCCAGCCTCATTTTTAAGAAGCTGAAAATAAAAGCTTAGGAAATCATTGATCTGGCCAAAAGCACATGGGAAGCCTCAGAAAGACTAATCACTTAGTGCTGAGCTGCAGTCCAGGAGCTTAGCCATATTATAAACAACCATTAAGCCCCCAAGACTCTTCTTCAACAGGCCAAATGGAAATATCTATCTAACTTTCTTCTGCAGTTAAAAGCCACTGTTTCTATTTTGGGAGTAGTGTCTGCGTTTGGGTGAGCACAAAGAGTGAGAGGAAACAAAACAGGTCCTTAGTGATGGGTGGGGTGTGGGGTGAGGGCAATGGTGACACCAGAACAGCCACAAGCTTTCCAGCAGCTCCTTTAGGACCATCCATGAGCTCTGGCACTGCTGGTGATGTCACCAGAAAGTCCCAGGGGAACGATGTTCCTACCTGGAGCCGTGGCTCGGCTGCCGTTGTGTGCTTTTCATATTGATAGAATACCTGTCAGCTCCAGCCCCCAAAATAAGTTCTAATATGGCATATCAGGGGTGGAAATAATAGTGGCTTACATAATTGCAATGTTACTGACACAGCTGATGAGCTGATGATGTTATTTGCACAGCAGTGATGACATTCAAACCCTTGCCGACTCACAATTACACGGTGCGCGCTGAGCCCGAGCAGGATTTAAATTATCAGGAGAACACAATGAAAATACAGTCTCTTGACAAGATAAAGGCGGGGGGAGCGGTGCAGAATGCCTTAAAAATCTCTTTTTGGTGGCTGCGGCGTTCACTACTGCTAATTCATGGCTTTTTACCTTGCACATTTCATTTTAAGAAAGTAAATTGGAAGCATTATGTTCTGCCTTTTTGCCTTGATTTAAAACCTGCCTGTGCCTGCTCCTCTGCTGCCTGGCTGTGGTGAGGCACCTTTGGGGCTCTCCCTAGGAAATGCAAATTTCTTAAATCAATAGCTTCACTTTTTTCTTTTATTTTATTCTTTTTTCTTCCCCCCCCCTCAGTAGAAGTTTAAATAAGAATACATGTGGGTGGGAGTAGGTAGGACACCGTTTGTAGCCAGCCCAAACACGATGAGTGTTAGAACAACAGCTGAAGGAAAATGGATTTTGGAAAAGATTTATTCCCAAGCAGAGCAATAACTGGCTACAGACTGATGCTGAGACTGAATCCCAGGGATATATGTCTGAATCCTGCAGCTAGTCTCGGGCCAAAGCAGCACTGAACCCCAGGTGAAGAGCTCTGCTCACAGCAGAGCATTCACTGCTGGTGTTACCAGTGATTCACATGAGGCTCATTTCGGGCACGATCCCAGCCCACGCAGAGATCAATAACACCAGGTCAGTCCTTTGAGCAATTTGGATTTGGATTGTGGTCCTCACCTGTTGTGCCTTGATCCCCACAAGTACCCACGTGTGCCACAGTCCGTGCTTGGCAGGAGGGCAGAGGCATCCCAGCCCATCTGCAGGGGCTGTGCTCAGCTCTCTGGAGCTGAACTTGCTGCCTGACATCCTTAGAGTGAAGTTCCTTTATCAATCCTCTCCTGAATGTACAAACCCACACTTTTCCCATCTGCTATTCCGTGGCTTTATGGTTTTTCCCTCAGGTGACAGGTGACCTGAGAACTTATGAAGACAAACTGGGCTTCACCCATTTTTAATCCTCTGGTGCTATGATATCTTTCTTTCAAGATATTCTGAGTATTCCCTTCACCCCAGTTACTCATAGCATTCCTACTTTGGATAAATGTCTGCAGCTCTGGTCCAGCCGGAGGCTCCTCAGTGCACAACTGCTCCATCTCCTCAAGTTCCTCGCATTCCTTCCTCATTAGCTCCTGATCTCAGGCTGCTCCTGACCCTATGTCTCTCACTGGATTTTTCTCTCTGCCTTTAGTCAGGCCTCTGTGATCAGCTGGAGGGAGCAGGAAAAGGAAATGAACAGAATGAAGATCAAGTGCAAAGAGGGAAGAAATAAAAATAAAAGATGACTTTTAAGCTAATTACATGCTTGGTCCACAGCACATCCTTGTGGTGCCTGTAGGTGCTTTGGGATCAAGCCAAGCAGAGAAATGTAGGGTTCTGGGGACAGAAATCTTAAAATGAACCGGGTCCTTAGGGTTTATTTTTTGCTCTTTATGTTAATATTGTATTTATTTTACATTGCCCCCAAATTATTTGCATTTCAAATTCTTGCACCAATCATATGTCATGGAAGATATCAACATTGGAAATTGTTGATTTGGGGAGAGGCAGAACAAAAAGCAAGGGAATTAAAACACCTGCAAGGGTACGGATTCATAATGTTGGTGTTTTCAATTCTCTGCCTTCAGTTTACACCCACGAGTTATCTGGGGACCTAAGGTTTGGGGGAATTTGGGCAGAGACAGATCTCCAGCCTGGTGGCTGAGTGAAAATGTGAAACAGGACAAGAAAAGCAAATGTGTCTGGCCCACCTGAAGGAAATGACACTATTTTTTATGCCAGAGGAATCTGTGTGTGCCCTTGGACCAGAAGCTGCAGCAGCAATGGCAACAGCCTTTGCTGTGCTGCTGAGGCATTAGCACAGACCTGCAGCATGACAAGTCATGTCTCAAAGGTGTTTCTGCTCTTTTATTCTTGGGAAAATCAGCTGAATGAGCAAGGTTGTGTCTGCCTTTCCTCAGTGCCACACATCAAGGCGTTTCTATTGCGACATGGAGTGAGAAGGTGAAAAGCATAATTAGTGCACCAGAAGTAGCTGGATGGACTAAGTCAATTAGTCTGCTCTGAATCTCACTGCTGAGTTTGCTGGGAGAAGAAAATGATCTGTGTTCTGTGTGAACACCGAGCTGATCAGCTCGTTCTTAATTGTAATGGTTTTACATTGGTCTCTAAGGCTGGGCAGAATCTGTAAATATTTCTGGTTTTGGTAGATGTCTAATGCAGTTTCTGTCTGCAATGAGAACACAGGGCTCTCTGGGTAACAGGCACTGCAACAGGATTAGCTGAAGGGATGAACTGCAGAGGGTCTTATCAGGTGAGACAAAATGTGGTGTCCCTTTGGCTTAGGGTTTGATTCAAACCTACAGGAGTTCTTGAAAATGACGTCCTCTAGATCCACACACAGATAAGGAACACACAGGCCTTGTTTTGAGCATATAAAAATATTTCTGGTCCTGCCCTTTTGTACCTGCTGGCCAGTGATGGATAAAGGGGAGTGCCTGGCTGCTGTGAGTGCTGAGCCCTGCTCTCCGGATGCCATCCTGATTGATTTGCTTGGGCTGTGCAGGGAGGTGGAAGTGGCACTTGCTGGCTGCAGCTGAATTACAATCACGGCAAGATTCCACTGTAAGGGACTCTGGAGGTCACCTGGACCAACCTCCTCTCCAAAGCAGGACTTTGTGGGGACTTTATTCTCCATTTCTGAAAAACTTACCGCATTTCTGGTGACGCCCCTATCAGTCCCTTCTGGAGTTTCCTGGGTGCCCGTGGTTGTGCCCTGGAACGCCCCAGTTCCAGTACATCCTTCCCTCTTCCTGGGCATCCCACAGATGGTTCCTCACCCAGTGACAGGCCCTGACTGCGGCAGGGGAACTCTGTGAGACCATCCATCATTCCACTGCTTTTGTCCAAGTCCTGATGGGCCACAGATGTCATGAAACTTGTCAACCTTTGCTGTGAGGGGCCGTTCCAAGGAACAGATGTCTGTATTCAGTGACTTACTGACTGTCCAAAGGAAGCTTTCATCCAAAAATGGGGGAGCTGTTCTCGTCACAAGCTGACTGGAAAGCATGTACAACTTTTAACAGACCAACAGACAGTGAATTTATTTGAGTGCAAAATATCAGTGATAGAGTCTGCTAAAGAGTTTAGAATAAAATGAGGAAGAAGCAGAATCCAACAAGGAAAAACTCCACTAGGGAAATAACTTTGTTTTGAGAAAAATTTAGTTGGATAAGCAGCAAGCAGACCCTGTAAATTGTTATGTCATTAAAGTATGTCTCGCATGGGTGCATGCGTATGCATCCTCTGTGGTGTGATGCCTAAACATCCAAACTTCCCCAAATCCCAATGCAACTCTGAGGAGTCATGCTCAAGGAAGAGACAGGTGTTTTTGAAGATGTCTGCAGGAGCTATAAATAAAAGGTAATGGCAAAAAGGATCTTCTGGCATACAGACTCTATTTTTATTACTTGGGAATTATAAATAATAGAAGGCAAATGAGCTGCCTTCAAAGATGAAACACCTCTCAGTGTTTTCCTTTGTCTTCCATAGGTACTTGCTAAAGCACTCCTTGGAGTGACTATAACCAAAGGAACTGTACTTGAAGGGTCTATGAGTAAGTAGGGATGGCTGTACAGGGTGTGGAGGAACAGCTTAAGAAAAGCTACAGATATTTTAATAAAGATTAGATCCCAATCTATACCTTCCATTAAAGCAAATTAGAACAGAGATTGCTAAGTATTGGGGGAAAAAGAAACTCCTGATTTTCCTGTTTGTGTGTTTAGTGAAGCACATTTGTTCTGTTGTGGTTGCTTTTGCAAGGGAAGAGGATCTCAGCTGCCCTGGGCAGGGCAAAGCCTCTTCCTTGAGTTTGTTTGAGCACCCAGCTCTCACCTTGGACCTGCTGCTGGAAGTGTTCATAGCTCAGATGCAGATACCAAAGAGAAGTCTGTTGTCCCTCATGCTCCATTCCTGTACTTCCCTGTGCCTCGTTTGCATGCACAGCCTTGTTTTAAAGAGGGAATTCTGACAGACAGCTCTGGTGCCCCTTCCCACTGTGCAGGGATGAGCTCAGTGAAACATGGAAAACCACTGTTTGCCTGGAGGTCCCTAGCACAGCAGCAAAGCCCCAGTGCTAAAAGCAGATGGTGGAAAGAGTCTTTGTTGATGAGGAAAGGAAAAAAATAGCATTGATGCTGCTAATGAATTACGCTTAATAACTACCTTAGAACTCGGCCAATCTTTTGTACTTCACAAGCTCTTCTGAAACCCCTATCCAGCACAGTGTTTACTATCAGCAGCCTTGTTGACTCACACCGTTTTTCACAGCAGTAGCAATTCCTGGTAACAAGTGTTTATAGGGCTGGAGACCTTCTGTGGTTGAGGGCAGCAGGTGAGCACGCTGCCTGTTTATAACTGACAGCACCATTAGCAAGGCCTGGGGAAATGTTTGCCTAAATCCTTATGTGGGGACTGCCAGTGTCCAGAATTACCTGTGATTTAACTGCCAGGCAGCTACAAGCACCTACATTATTCCAATTTTAGGACTTACTGCTTTGTTTCCAGATTTCTTGCTACTTAAAATTATTTCAGTGATTTATCACACCTTATAGCTCAGTGGAATGGACCAAAGGCCTTCTCAGCACAAAACTCCTTCCTGATAGCGTTAGCAGTGTTTAGTTGGAGCTGTCATGGCCCAAGTGTTATGGATCTGATGATATGTGTTATTAGACTGATTGATTTAGCTGGAAAAAAAACTATGCTTTTATATACAGAAATTTCATTTCCTTCTGGTGTGGAGCAGAAAACTTAGAACTTCCCATGTCTCCTTCAGACCCAAATAAAACCTTTTGTGCTCCTAAGTTCCCTGTTGGTAGCCACAGCTGCTGTTTTGACATTGCAGGGCTGGTCTGTCACGAGGCAGAGCTGTTTGGTGTGTGACCACTGAACAGCTCAGCTTTATGTGGGACCCTGGGGTCTGGAGGGTGGGAAATGGGCAGGATGCAATTGCTTCTTCCAGAGTAGCCAAGGGCCGTGTAGGCATCTTGCTGTATGCAAGGCATAAAGAACCAGAGGCTCACTTGGGCAGAAATTGATTTTGGGGAACAGGAGAATTGATAACAGCTGCACTGTCACCTCTCTCTTACTCAAAGAATTCTGTGAATGCTGTCGTGCTTTAATTGTCCCTGTGCTGGGGCTGAATTTATTAATGGGACTCTGGTTACCTACAATTCCTTTCTATCACCTGAGATTCTGTGGGGCAAATCTCATTTTCTGCTCGTGTACTCTGCCCACTCCTTCTGCTTGATCTAAAAACTTCACTCAGCATGAGGTTAGAACCTCTGCCACAGTTCCTTGTTGTTTCTCTTGAGGCTGTTGCTGATTCAGAGCAAATCCTTTCCAAAACGTCTCAATGTTTTCTGTAGTCTTGATATGAAGCCACTCTACAGACAACTCCAAGGAAAATTCTTGTATTTTTACCAAGTTGCTCTGCTCTTGGTTTCCTTCACTCTCAGTCTACCTAAATTGGCACCACTACCATTGTTTTTCTTTTGTATTTGCACTTTTCTGACTTCATTTCACATTAGACTTGTACTCCTGTTTCAGAAAATGTCCTTTTCCTATCCTTTCCCATCCTTTGCTTTCCCTTTTCACCGTGGGTCCACAGATTCATGAAACAGCTGCACCACAGCCCCGAGAAGGGAATAAACCAGGAACAGGTTTCCTTCTATTAATTTAGGAATAGCCAAGTTTGAGCCAAGAAAGTGCAGCAAAACTCTGAGTTTTGAAACCTGTGTGCAGTTCTCAGTGGCTGTGGTTTCGGCTCAGACGACTTTATCAGGTGTTACAAAGTCATATCCATCAAATAACTGCTGGAGTAGCCAGCAAATCCTATTCAGCAACATGTCCACTTTCCATCAGCATCCCATGAATCTCCCTCCTTGCTCCTTTGGCTGACTGAGAGCCCAGCAAGCCTGTGGCCCTTTTCCATGGCTTGATTTTCAATTAAGAGATAATGTCAGTGGAAGAGCACACTTCAGCAGACAGCGTCCCCCTGCTGTTGCAAAAGGCAGAGATGTGGTGAGCAGAGGTCAGCTGCTGAAAATCTATGTGCCTGGCTAAAATATTGTATAATATGTTAGGCTAATTTTACTTCATTTCCATTTCACATATATTAGTGCAGCTTTTGTTATATTCTTATCCTTATGTAAGTTACATCTGTTCTTTTATTCACTCATCCATGTTTGCTCTGCTTTCAGATTTATGAAACAGGCATTCCACTGAGCTCAGCAAATGATGGGCATAATAACTTATCTAAATTGCAAAGTATGTGATGCCCTTGAGGTAAACTCAGTTGTGAACGTTTTATGAAGTGTCTCACATGTGGAAGTGGAGGAAAGTGTTTATTTGCCAACTCCTGTCTCTCCTTTGGCTGTTCAAATGATGTTAAGAGGATCCTGTGGAACTGCTACAAAAGCCTAGGGGCTAAATGGAGAAGAGAAGCAGAGCTGCATTATTACCTTGGTAGAGAAAGCAGAGCCATCCTGGCACTTGCATTTACACAGCTCTTCCCTCTTTGGATGTCAAAAGTTTCTGGTTGACAGGCTCTAAAGTATCTATTTATTTAATGAAATGCCTCTCACTGTAACAATATTGTGAGGCTTTATTAATGAATTTATGGTTATGAGATAGGAAGGTAACCTCTTTTTTCTTGTACAATGCAGCAGAAGGGCAAAGGATCTGTAGAGGAAAGGGGGGCTGTTTTATGTATCTGAGGTCTCTAACCCCCTCTGCCTGTCTGTGGCTGCTGTAAAGTCCTTCACTGACCATGCAGAGTCCTGATTCCTTGAGTTATTCAGGGCCAAGCTTTACTGCCAGTCCCAGCACTGATGTGCAGGTCAGATGTCACATTGTGTGTTACTCTGTCACCAAAGAAGCTCACCAGTAACAGCCAGATCTGGCTATTTGGGGAGTGTCCCCCTCTGCTGAAGTCTCAGTGCCTGACTGAGTTTTGTGGGACAGAGCTATCATCCTAATTTCCCTCAATATCTCTTGGAATTTCCTGTTCATTGCTGCTGAGCCTTGTGCATCAGAGATCACTGCTTAAAACACTGAGCTAAATAAGTCTTGCTAAAATAACAAATTCAAATATAATTTGAATTAAGAAGAGAATTTACACTTTAAAATTCAGTAACCAAAAAATACATTTCTACCTGTCTTGACTGGTGAAGACAGAAAGAGTGTTTGATTCTCTTTTCCTTAATGTTTCTTATTGACAATTTAGGTGAGATTCCCATGCATAAGGGGGGCTTCAGAGAGGTTCATTCTCATGGAATGTAGAAGTTGTGATATACCCTCAAGGCTCAATTTATAACACATTTTGGGCAGAGCTAGTAACCAAAAAACTGTCCTAAGCCTCAGAATGTTGCCTCAAAGCCTCTATGAGCCCAGTGGTCTGGCCACAAGGAAGTTGAGTTTGGGAATTTCTGACAACTATAAAAAGAAGGAAATTGGTAGATTTTTGTCAGGAATGTCCATGTTCCTGAAGTAGACTGTGACTCAGTCCCTCCATTAATTGCTGGAAAGATTTGAGGGTATCTGTTTCTCCCAATTGCTGGTCAAATTTTATCCAGGGGACTGTGAGCAAAAGCATCAGTAAAATTTTGCAGAATAGGGATGTTGGGAGCCTGACCAGACCCATTTCCTTGCCTCTGAGGCATTCCTCAGGGATACCTAGTCCGTGGATAAAGGCTCTGGAGGAGGATGTTTCCTAATCTCCCAAGGTAATCTGGGCTTTCCAGGGCCAGCTCTACTCGTGGCTGCAGTCACAGCCTGGTAAAACTGAGAGAAACATCTCCCATGCACTGATGGTCTCTTTTTTCCAGCTAATTATGAAGCAATTTTTCATTTCTTTGTGTTTAAGCTTACTAAATAATTAGCTCATTTAATAAATTAGTTGGCTTAAAAACGTAAATCTGTCAGTGAATTGGGTGAGCAGTGCAGCACCCAAAACACTTGAACTACATATCTATTACTACTTTGTCAGTCCTGTAAATTCAAAATTGTTCAGATTAATTCCAAACTAATTTCATAAACCCTCCACTATGACAAGAGGAAAAGTGTTTGGCTGTCAGGTTTTGGGCCCTTTGTTGTCAGATTTCAGCCTGAATGAATTTTTTATGGCTGACTCTTGAATATAAAACCCTGAAAAAAGTGGCTTGTAATGGCAATTCTGACAGACCCTTTAACTATTTGGAAAATAGGCTCTGCTATAACCCTCCTACATTAGAGAAAACTGTTGAGTGCTTTCATTAGGTGCAACAGCTGTTTCTATTGCAAAAGCCAAACTTCACTGGTGGGAGCATAGCTGTCAGCTTTCCAGAGCTTTGCATTTATAGCTGATTGTATAAATTCCTTTATGTTCTGCTTTTTCCTTTCCAATATATGTAAATTAATTCAATAGCAGAAATACAAATAACTACCTTGAAACTAGATGTGTGTGAAGGTTCTTTGTAGGCTCCTACAATCAGTGTCATGTGATGAGTCAGCTGAGAAATTCTGAACTTTTGGAAATGGTTCTAGCTCAAGTGATGTGGTAATCCACACCACATCAATTTTTAATCACCAGATTTAATTCTCCTCCTTGGTAATGCGTTAGAGATCTTTAACCTAATGTGACTTAATTAGAGCTGATTTAAAAAACAACAACTACAAACCTCCAAAAAATCCAACAAACCCCTCTCCTCGCCACCTCCCTGAGTGTTCTCCTGTCTCTTCTATTTAAACATAATTTTTTCCTAAGAACATGCTGAATATGCTGAAATGCATTTTTTTGAAAAAAGTAAAGTTGATGATGCTTTCCATTTCTTTGTTCTGACATAATACAGAAAAATATTTTAGTATTATGAAACAAACAGTGAGTTCTGCCTGGAACAAGATGCCTCAAATCAAATAGTTATGTGAGTTGTCAGAAATTAAATGCAAACATATGCTCAGAATGCAAACGAATTTTGAAGCACCAAATTTCTTATGGCAGGGAGCAGGTTTTAATGCATTCAGTAAACTTCAATCCCTGCTACTGAGTTATGCACAGATTCATGTGGCATAATATGGGCTACCAGTCCATTTTTAGATGTTAGCTTGATTTCTGTTAAAATTATACTGAAAGCAAAAGTATCCAGAGAAATATAAAGGATGTACAGAAAAACACACCAAACCCCAAGTTTGTTTTACTGAAATTGCAATGAAATATTAGTCACTTTGTGTTAAAAAATGTGGAAATAAGCAAAATTTTAAGGAAACTTTAATAAATATCTATCTCTGTTCAATCCATCTGCAACAGCCTCTGACCTGTGGTCATTCAGAGTTGTGAAAATCAGGCTGGTTATTCAAACACCTGACTGTGGGTTACAATGCTGACTTTAGGAAAAATTCTGGAAATCTGTCTTTGATATTTAAGTCTGCTGTCTAAAATGGGAAGGTTAAGTATTAGAGAAGTACAGAGAACAGGCTATTTATACCTGTGTCATTTACACTCATCTAGCTAACAATGTTTATTATATAAGGCAGGAAAATACATGCAGTTGTATAAGTATATATAGTTTATGTCATGTGCAGCATTCGTGTCACAAAAGATTCTCATGATCTGTGGGCAGGTGTGAGAAATTTAGAGACTATCCTGGTGCAATGTCAAAAAAGCAGGAATATTTGTCCTTTGTTTTGCCTCACAAGCTTTTGAAAGAGATGAAACCCAGTCTGTCTATAATTTGGGACATTTAAGATTTGATTAGTTTCTGAAAACATTCTGTTCTTGGAAAACTTTATTAAAAGCCACTGATCTGACAGCTAACTGAGGCAATACACACCTACTCAGACTTTCTCTAAGGAGAGATAGATGCCTTCTGAAATTGTAATTATATGTAAATAACTTAGGAATATAATGAATATAATCACTTTGAAAACACCTTGACCCTCCACCCCTGTGGTGTCTTTCAGAATCTCTGTCTCATTTGCTTGTCCTGGGTACACTGACTCTGTGCAGGCAGGGTTTGGGGTTTTCACTGTCTCACCTGAGATCTGGCTGCAAACCCCAAACCCAAGGAAGAGCAATTTCAAGGCCTGCCAGTGCAGAAATCCAAATCCTCTATTCATCAGCCTGTCATCCACAATCCAGAGCGAGAGTGCATCCTTCTGGGACCTGAGGGAGCTGCAAGAACCATTAATAACATTTTCCCTAGCTGGTGATGTGTTGCTGTCCTTTTCCTCACAAGGGGTTTAATGTCTGGGGTGGTGAATGCCCAGAGCTGTGATTTGCTCTGGTGTGAGAGGCTTTGTAAAAATGTAAGATACTCCTCTCACACCCCAGCCTGACCTATTATCCATTCTGCTGGGTCAGACTCATCTGTTCTGAGAACCAACACAAGGCTCCAGCATTTCACAAATCCATTCAGAATTAAATTGACCAGTTGCTGTGCAGAGACTCCAGAAGGGCTTTTATGTGTCTTTTACCTCTCACATCACCAAAGCCTCATTTGAGCTCTGCTAAGAGACCTAATTTGTTGGGCTGAATTTCATTCCCTAACAACTTCCCCCCCACATCCAATTAGCACAGTACCACACATGACAAAGATAGAAGAGAATTCTAATTATCAGCCAAAAAGAAGCTATTCAGGTTGGTTTTTTTTGTCTTTTTTTTTTTTTTCATGTGTTAGACCACCTCATGAGCGTGTCAGCACGGACAAAGTTCAACCATAGGCGCTAAATCAAATAATAAACATGTATTTGTGGCCAGTGCCTGAGCACTAACAGAGTTCAAGGGGTGCAGTCAGATTTCAAATAGCACTTACATTTTTTTTACCTTTCAAATAGATATGACTCAGGTAGAATTTTACTCTCCAGGGAGCAATATACTCTCTTGCCCTTTGCTGCTGCTTTTTACCATCTGAATTTTAGTCCACACCCGATCTTCTTCACTTCTTCCTTCAAGGATGTCCATGGCATCAGCCATTAGTGACTGCAGCTGTGGCACTGAGATAAAAATTATCAGCGTGGAATTCACACAGAAATAACTTCTCTAAATACACAGATTAAAACCTAATTAAAAAATCATTTGTACGCTGATGATTTTATTACTCATCTTTCACCCAATGAGCACTGCCACCTCATCTTTGCTTCAGCCATTACACTGTATTATTGTGATATAAAATACTTCACAATGGGAAAAAAAATCCTCTTGAAAATTTGTACTTAAGCCTATACATTTTAATGCAGTAAATGTTTATATTTAGTAAAGGAAGGCTTGGGTTGTAAAGAATAAAGGCTCCATATTTTATTCTTTATCTGTCTGAGATATTCTGTGTCATACATGAATGCTTTTTAGTATTTTCTCCCAAGGCTAATGTATCATCATTTAAAGCAGCATGTAAAACCTTACAAGAGGACAACAATAAAGCTGAGATGCTTTTACTGTAGCTGGAAGTATCTAGCTCATTTTCCCTGCTTTTACTATCCTTTTCCTTTGGCAAACCCTTCCTTCTCCCCATCATTCAGCATAAGAGAGCATAAAAACCAAGGCTGACAATTTCTAGTGTAAACTATAAAAAAAAGCTGAGGGAAAACACTTGGTAATCAGTCCTTAGTGCTAGAAGGGAGGCTAAAATTCCAGTTAGGTGCAGCACTGCCTCACTCCAGTACCCTTCCAGGTTAGTGACAGCACTGCCTCACTCTGCACCTTTCCCAAACACCTGGAAATGTTTCAGCAGCTCTTAGTGTAGTAAGAGGGACACAAGGCTCACATCCTTGAGCAGCCATCAGCACCAGTACTTAGGGACAAACTGGGAGAAACTGGTATTTAATACCTGTCACATTGCTGTGCTCTAGTAGGTCTATTCCAAAATGTTTAGTTGCTTAAGGAGAGTGCAAACAAAGTTTTTGGAATCTCTTCCCAAATCCATTACTCATTACAAGGAATTGGACAATATAAGCATTTGAATTTATGGAGCAGTTGTCTTTTCCCTCAAGAAATTGTCTCTTCCATCTGTACCTAGACAGGCTGCAGCCTAATATGAAAATATAGGTGGTAAAACTTAAAACATCAGCGTTTAGGCTCATCTGTACAAGATAAAAAAAAATGCTGTCCTGAGGTTCAAGAAGCAGATCTGCATTTCCTCAAGTTACTCTACACATTTACGTATTTGAAGTTAAAATTATTTATCTGTGTCCCAGGACTAGATAAAGGATACAGGAATCTTGAATCTCTAAAGAAATTTGTTTTGCTCATTCCCAGCCTGTTTTCCCTATGATTGTCCAGCCATTAAGTTGGATATTATTGGTCCAAACATTTTATGAAATCTTTTGGGTTTTTTTAAGTTGTTCGTCAGCATTGATGAAAAAAAAAACCCTATAAATTTCTGCCTCTGACTTCAAGAGTTAACCTGTCAGAAATTTTCTATCACCATACTTTTATGACATATAATCTCCTTCTATGAATCCAGAATAGACACAGGCCAGAGATTAAGGGCATTAAGGGCAGAATGGGCAAAGCACAGATCCTGCATCAAACCAGGCAGCAGAGGAACTGGTTGGGGAAGGGGAGGATGCTTCCAGTGCTTCCCTTGCAGTAATTCCCTTGAGGATCTGGCTGGGCAGCACCCACTGGGACAGGCACCAGGACATGGGTCTGTCACCCCCAAGGAGCTGCTCTGACAACCCAGCCAGGCTGCAAATTTCACTGCTTTGGGCAACAAGTTAAATCACAAAGTCTTTCCAATTAGTTTCACTGATATTCGTGCATGCCAGCAAAAAGTGCCTGATGTGTGCTATGGTTTTAATTTTTATCATCCAAAGTATTTCAGCAGCTCTTCTGGCAGGTAAAATGTGCAGCTACAAAAGTGGGCAGTTAGCAAACCATAGTAATTTTCCCAAAGCTGATTTTTTCTGGAAAATCCCCCCACAAAAATAGGTCTTAAAAAAAAAAAGGTTCTAATTTCATTTTAAAGAAAAATAGATTTTTTTCTTTTTTTAACAACCTTTCATCTTGATTTATGATGTACAAATATGGTGACATGGAAATCATAAACCTTGGGAAGATTTTTTTCAGGGTTTTTTCTCCACTTGCATTCAATTGTTCAGGCTAACTGAAATCACAGCATCTTTGTTTTCCCAGGGTCGATGAAAAAACACTGACTTAGAAAGGCCTCAGCTGAGGTTCCCTGTGCCATATCTTAGGACTTTATTTATTTAGTTACAGGAAGACATTTACACAGAAGAGTTTATAACTGAAATGCCTTTGGGATCCTTGTGAGTGGTAGTATTATAAATTCAGTGTCTTTTAAACTTCATACAACTTATTCAGTATGTGATAATAAACATTTGGCATCTTTAGCCCTTTCTAACTCACACAATTTAACTGCCTTCCTTGGTCATAAAGTCTTATCTCAGTTTTACCAGTGTAAAGTCAGAATGACCTCAGAGGAATTATTTTAAATTTTTATTAGTCCAAGCACGATTAGAACTTGGCCAGCTCAGTTTTCTTCAAGGAAAAGAAATTAGATCTCTCTTAGAAATGTTGGTGAAGAGTGAGAATCACATGGGGCAGCGTGGGTGCTGTGGCTCTGACTGCAGGGACATGGGGGCTGCCTCTGGAGTGGTCACTGAGAGATGCTGAATGTCACCTGGACAGCCCAGTCCTGCAGATGGCTCATCCTGAGTGGATCCAGTGACACGAGGAGGGTGAGAGGAGATGAGCAAGGAGGATCTCTCTCTGCTTCTTTCCCTGGATGAGTCAGGAGTGCAGACCCAGCGACGGGCAGCGACGTTCCGTGCTCGGTGCAGCTGGGATGTGGTAGGGAACTGGTCCCTACTGGCATAGGAGATGCCTGTGCCATGTGGGCTGGTGTCACCAGGGAAGATAAAGTCCATTAATCACTCCCTGGTGAAGTTATTCTGCAAGTTCTTGCCTGCAGTCTTGTGTCTTCACACAGTGGTGCCTTAACTTTACTAAAATATTACAGTTACAAAGCAACCGAGCCTCCATTTGCAAACAGAGAATAAAGATATATTTTACAGCTGGGCAGCAGAACAAAGAAAAATAAATGAATTCTGAATTAATGCAGTGTAGCTGGTAGAGATTTTCTGTCTTTATTCTTTTTAAAAAACATTTTTACCTTGTGCTCAGTAAACAAAAAATACCTGTTTCATTGAAAGATTTAAAGCCTGTCACTTAAATGTGCCAGCATGGACCTTTGTCCTGCCCAGTCCTACCCTTAAGAGACTGAAAACCTATCTTGGGTGGCCTAAAGCCTCTCCAAAAAGCTTTCCAGGGAGGTCAGGTTTATGATTACTACATGACAAGATACAGACAAGAGAGAGAGAGCCAGTGCCGAACGTGCGATGTACTGAAAATATTGTGCCCCGGAGAAAAACCTATCACTGAAATATGTACCAATAACTCAAGACCCTTTAGTCAGCCTTGAAATGTGGGCCTGCTGAAGTTTAATACCAGAGAACTTGAATCAAAAGGAGAATGTCTTTTAATAACACAGTTTCTTTGCAATGTCGTTTCCCCTTATCTCGAGCCCAGACTTCAAAGTCTGGCATCCACCTCCTGCAGTTGCAGGCTGCTGCTTCTCTTCCCTAAAGCAAGCTGCTGTGAAGCTTTAATTCTGCAGAGCTTAGGAGCTTTGCAGGACTGCAAACAAATGGCAAGGGACTGGCTTTGGGAAAACCAAGAGTTTTTAGTTGGATCATCAAAATTGGACTGCATTTGAATGCAAGAGCTGTGGGAGGAGGGACTTTTTTGGGTTTTTTTCACCCTAGAATGAAATGCTTAAAATTTACATGTACCTGAGCTCCCTCTTTTCTCCTTCATAAACCTGAGAACCTTGAGGAAGAATAATCATGTGGTACTTTCTGATTGCAGCTCATTGATGTGCTATCAGGCCTTTAATGACTCCAGTCCCAGTCCTGCTGGCATCACTGCCCTCCTCTCACAAAGGGAAAACAAAGCATGGCAGGCACACAGGATTATTCAGAGACAGGGAGCAAGTCATGGATGGAAGCAGGAAAGGAAACCTTTCCTTTCCTCCTCAGCTCAGCTGTAGCTGGATTTGGCCTGTTTTGCAGCAGGTGGCTTCTGAGGTTAGATAACTTAAAGTAGCACAATCTGAATAATTGCAATCATTTTCCCAGACTGATTTGGGGAGGTTTGGGGGAAAAGAAGAGGTTTTAAAAATATGCCCACAGATGAGTCATGCTGGTTCTATAAAAGTCATCCTTGCAGGTGATCAGCACCTCCTCTGATAAAGCACTGAAGGACGATTTAAAAACTACTTCAGGGCTGCACATTGGAAAAAATGAGTTATGGAGCAAATTGCAGTGCAGAGCTCTGGTCCAGCCCTTCCCTCCCTGGCTCTCTTCTTCTAAAGGCCAAAATAGATGCTAGAAATAAAACCTGATGAGTTCTGAACCCTCCCAGGTGACTTCCTTCGGGCAGGGGATGGTCTCCAGCTCAGCCATCACTTGATTCATCACTTGGGACTGTTCCTCCTCCCTGTGCCAGCGGCCAAGGAGGTTGATGTAATGGAACCTCTCCATCACACTGGACACGAGCTGTGCTTGCCCTGTTTCCCCAGCAAAAGCAGGGAGGTTAGAGGAGAGTCACAGAAAAAAAAAATTTTGTCCTTTAGATCCTGCTCCTGGAGGCTTATCAAGCCCTATATTTGTGCTGGTAATGCTATAAGCAATATGATATCCAGCACCTTAAAGATAATGCTGCTGACAGTCTCTGAAGAGGGGGAAAAAAAAAAAAAAAGAATTTTCTTGCCACACTCTCTCTAGTAGTGGCAGTAGAAAAATAAAATATGCAGTCATAACATATGTGAAGGGGGGACAGCAGATAACAAACTTGAATGCAATTTTCTCATTTGGAAATGGCTTTTCCGTAATCCTCTCGATTGAATATTACCTAACTTATATGGATTGCTTTTCAAGTTTCAGTGAAGAGGTTGAGGAAAGCATTGCAGTGTGTCAGCTTATGGTTTGTTTGCAGACTAGGCAAATCCGGAGTTTTCAAATATATAACCTTGAGGGCCTAAAACCTGCAGAGGTGGTCTCTGATCCTCCAGGCAGCCAGGCACATGGTAAATTTTAAGTGTGTGAATACAGAAACTCAGCCAAGTGCTTGCATAAAATCTCAGCACCTGCTGAAGTGTTTGATGGATGGCAGCCTTGCCACCATATTTTCAGAAGTATTCTGATGCCAAAAATGCAAATAAGCACCCTACTGAGATTTTCAAAAGCAATTTGGCCTAGATTCCCGACGAGATGGAGCCATTGCATATCTGAATGCTCAGCCCTTCAGAGTGAAATTTCCATTCATCTAATCAGGGTTTTGAATGCACTAAAGTGCCTGAAATTCCAAGAATTGGCATCAATTTTCAAAGCCACTTCCAGTATTTTTAGCAGACCTTTGTTCTGGCAGCTCCATATGGTGGCACCCTGATGCTGCCATTTCCATGCACTTCAGCTAGGTGATTCTGGGTCCAGTCATGAATTGAACACAGTCAAAGGAAAGTTTGGAATGACATTTATTTTTTCAACTAACTCTGTCCTGTTTTTTAAATTGAACCTCTCTTCACAAAGTATCTTCATCATTTGGTTTGGGCTTGATCTTGGTTTTGCAGAAATTTGCACTGGGCAACCATCGAGTGTTGCCATCAAGTGTGAATGTGGTTCTTTTATCAAGGCTAAGAATTTAATACCCACTCTGATCTTTCTTTCTATACCTCTTACAGGAACAGTAATGGAAAAAAATCTCAGTTTTCTTTAACTTTAGAAAGACACAAATAATCCTGGCACAGTTAATTTTACAACTTTTAATCTAGTACCTAAGGTAATTGTGAAACAGTATGAAATAAAATACTGTGTGCTGAAGACCAGCACAGGTATGGAGCTGTAATCTGGGAGCTACAGATGTGAGAAC
The DNA here is from genome assembly GCA_013400175.1 of Phainopepla nitens. Classification (NCBI taxonomy): domain Eukaryota; kingdom Metazoa; phylum Chordata; class Aves; order Passeriformes; family Bombycillidae; genus Phainopepla; species Phainopepla nitens. The sequence continues at coordinate 55,292 of VXBQ01005188.1, forward strand.
AACTGGGAAAGAAAGAGCTGAGGCAGTGGACTGATATTTCCATTAGCTGAAGGAGAGAATCAGGCAGTGCACAGGGAAAAGGAGCTCTGGTCAGCAGTTCTCTGGAGGATTGCAGATAGCTCCCATCAGCTGTGTTTGGAGAGGTTAATTGAAACCCAAGCATCACAGAGCAGAGAAGCCAGCACGGTAGGAGATACCTCTTTTGAGAGAAGTGTGCTTTGATTAGTCTATTAATGAAAATGCCAAGAGCTTATTATTCTTCTCAATAAACATAATGCAGGGCAGAATTCCACAGAGAGCAAACAACTGAAAAGGAAAGGAGAGATAAAAGACAATGATAACAGAAGGACCATTATGTAAAAATAGGTACAAACAAGACATTTAAGTTTCTGATAATTCAGGTGGAAGGTCTGCAGCGTGTTTCACTCAGAGCAGAAAAGACAGAAAGCCTGACTAGTTCTAAGCTGGATTTTACTGAATGGGTGAGTGAGATATTTGGTGAAGCAAAGGTGTAGAACAGCACATGACTTGAGGATCCAGGAGAGTCCTTCCAAACCCATCTTCTCATGAGCTGTAAGCCCATCTCTAAGAGGGGAAAGCAGGACAACCTCCTTACAAACTACATTTATCTCTTGAAGAGTCATTTTCCCCGGACCTGACCTGGTATTATTTGGCGATACCAGCAAGGAAGAAGTCTTCTGCGCTCTCTGATATGTGGAATTTTGAGTCTGACCCTGTCTAGTTAATGTGCTGCTGAAGCAAGGAAGAAAATGGAGCTCGGTCTCCACCCTTGCCAGTCTCTGAAAGCCCCAGGCAGAGCTTTGTGCATTAAAAGAAGGAGAAGCAATCAGTTAATGAGAAAGAAAGAGAGCTCTTATCAACACCAAATAGTCTCACAACATTTGAGATGCAGCAAATGGTTTTTCCCTGCTATTCCTGAAATCCGCCCAAACCCTTTTTGTGCAAGCACTAAGAAATGAGTGTGTTGAGTCATCAGCTCAGAAAGCAGGTAACAATCCTCTCTCATCATGCTGTGTCTGTTGGGGGCTTCTCCAGTGATTAAGAAACTAAAGGCTAAAAGAAAACAATTTTTTCTCTCCTTGACTCTTCAGAAAAATATAAGGGCAGGGCACATAGCTCCAGGAAACAAATTTGGCATCTGAGCCAGCACTCTATGGACACAACAATGCTATTTAAATTTAGAGTAGGTTGGAAATAAATAAATAAATGACTGACAAGTTGTTTTTTTTTTTTTTTTTAAGGGATTAGAGGAGGTTGAATATTGTCAGAGGTGGTGTTTCAGTGACAATGAGAAATGCAGAAAGAGAAAGTAAATAACTGCTGCTGGCAGGAAGAAAATTTCCACGGGGAGCTGATCCGCATGATGAGAATTATGTGAACTGTAGCAGAATTCAAGGGGCTACTAAGCTGCAGTAAAAAACATAATAAAGTGACCTGGCAATCAGATGAAAGTGAAACCAGCCCAGGTAGCCACAGTGAAGGTTAAGCAAGCAGCAAACTCACATGGAGACTCAGTGGAAAAGAGGAATCAGGTAGCAAAGGAACCAAAAATGCAGTATATGAAGTAAGAGTTGTATTCTGGTTAGAAATTCAGTAACATATTCAGACAAGAAACAGGTAAATGATAATGGTGTTACTTTCTGGATGTATCTCACCCCTATTGACTAGTACTTCAAGGAGAATTTAAAAGAGAAAGCAAAAATAAGCGAGTGATGGATTTTCTGTTGAGGACGTAATTCATAAGGGCAGTCTTGCAAGAGGGAGCATTCCCTAGAAAACTTTTTGCTGCACAAATTCCTTTTAAACTAAAACCAAAAAGGGTGTTTATTCCTGGAAGCATCTTTGAAGACCTTCCTGCTGGGAGAGAAATAAGGTCCTGCTGCCCGAGGATCTGCCCTGTGACATCCTCCTTCCTCTGACCTTGGGATGAAAAAGCCCCCACACAAAGCAGCTCAGCCTCTGCTGGATGGAGCTTACCTGAACTCTTGCTAAACACCCAGCACTAACAGCCAGAACAAAGCTTTCATTGCAAAAAGGAGCTGCAGAGCATGTGAGAGGAGTGAATCGTGTTCTTTCATGTATTGAGAGCTTCGGCGTGATACCCTCACCTTTTCCTTTTCGCTATATGCAAGAAAGGAGTCATCCCTTCTGCCACTTCTATTTATAAATAAGTTAAATTGCTGAGTGCTAAAAAAAATAGAAAAGCAAAGTGTTTGGTCAGCCTGGATTTTAAGCAGGATGTGTCATATCAAACACTCAGGTTATGTTTAGGTATCAGCTTAAAGAGCACCATTTTGCAAAAGTCGGGAATGCCCCCCAGTAGTTCTTGTCTATTGTGAAGTCCTTTCAACTGTTTTTCAGCTCAAAAATCTGAATGAAGTTATGCCTTGCAAGCAGCTCTGTAGTGCATTGCAATAATAAGCAGGAGAAATCCATCAGAATGTTTCTCTAATGCCCCTGGTGTCCTTCAGAAGCCTGTCTGTACTAAATACTTCCCCTCCACTTGAAAAATAGACAACAAAAGAGTGAGGTCTGTAAATACAAGCATCATGCTGTGAATCATGTGGTAGGTTTTGCTCACCTTTACAGTATGAGCAGTCTAATAAACCCCTCTGGCCACTCTTTCTCCTCTTAAGTAGCATCATGTGCCATCAGCCTGGGACTACAGCAAGAGAAAGGCAAACTTGGTGTGTACAAAGCAGCAGAAATTACCCCAGTGAAATCACTTAATAGAATAACTGCTGGCCAGTGCTGGCAGTCTTGGCTGGGGTATGAGTAGCTGCTGGTCTGACCAGCAGGCATCTTTTAAGGCAGATGAACTAACCCTTGTGCCAGGGTATTTCTGGGTAGATGAGGTTTATGGCATTTCCCCATCAGCTGCAGATGAGGGCCAGACTGTGACATTCTTTCTCAAATTGCTTTACCAAATACCAGTACCCAAATGTCCCCTTGATTCACATGTGACTGGCTGTT
>VXBQ01005188.1:58298-105585 GCA_013400175.1 Phainopepla nitens
TTTGTTGTGGGGGGGGGGGGGGGGGTAGAGAAAATTCTCTGCTTTTAAACCTCTAACTTCACATCATACCAACACTGGTGTGTGTGTATAAATCACATAACTAACTCTAGGTTGTGTGGCTGCACAACTGAGGTGGCAGAATTGCCTTGAATATTAGGTGTTGCCATGGCTTAGTAGGGTTTACTTTAGCCCTGAGGTGTTTTTGTCAAAAAAAAACCTGATCAGGACAAGAATTTGGATTGCACATTTGCATCTTCAAATGAAAAAAAAAGGCAGAAAAAAAGTTGGTTCTATTAAAAAACCCAAAGATAATCTTTTATCTTATTAAAGTTGTAAAGCTTAAGTCTGTAGCTGAAGTCTGTCCTGCTGAAGTTTTTAATTTAGTTAGTGTGTGACAGAAGTAAGATGGAGTCATATTTCTAGCTTAAAGAAAATTTTGGAATACTTTTAAAGAAGCAGAATTGGCCAAGTCTGTCAACACCATAAAGAGATGCTATCCTCAGCAGCAGAGCAGCTCTGGCTTTCTGTGCAATTGCCATTGTCTTTTGCTCTTTGGCTCTGCTTGGACCATGTGCTCCTGTTCCTCCAAATTATTAAACAGAGTAGGATAATTTTGAAATATACAAAAGATACCCAATTTCAAAGTTTCTCCTCTTCCTGATACTCTCTAGAGACTGTACAACTGTAATAGAGGAATCTTGCCTCTAAAAGCTCTGTGTCACACTGAAAGAGAGAATTGTGGACTCAATTATTCTTTTCAAATTGCAGTTTTACTGGGGCTTTTAGAAAGGCCAGGGGTTTATTCTGTATCCAGTCCCCAACCCACTGTCTGTTTGCACTTGTAGCTTCCTGAAGTGCACTGAAGTGCAGTGCCCACAGCAGTAACAGATATTTCACTTTTCCCAAAGATGCCACTTCTATCAGCCCACACATCAATAACCCGGGCTTTTGGTCATCCAAAGCCAACAGCACAAGGCCTCAGGAGAGAACTGGAGAGAAGCAGCTGTGTTTCCTCAGGGATGTCTGACCCTTCTCCTGCCTCCCAGCCATGCAGACACTTTGTGAGCACCCATTTTGGAAAGGCACTGAGCACCTTTACCTCCCACCAGCCCTGGGAGTTCAGGCACTTAATGTTGTTTCAGCAGCTGCTCCCTGGAGCTAAAGGAGATAGAGCTTCCTCAAATATCCAGCTAATGTTTCTTCCTTGCTAGGGGTTGCTAAGTAGCAGTTTTTGTCAACCTCCTATCTAAGAATATAAATCCTGTGATTTGCTAAGACACTCCTGACGAGAAAATGGCTCTGATTCCCTGAGCACACAGAAAACTCCAACCCGGTTATTGCTGGGGAAAAAGCAGTAACATTGGCATTCACAATCTGGGGAGGAGGAGAGGCTTCTTCCTCATATTTTCAGGAGAATAATTTGAGAATTGCATTAAAACAGTCTAGTCTACATGCAAATTTGATTTTTGACCTTTTGTGCTAATCAACAGCCATGCTGCTAAAAAGCTGTGTACATTATTGCAGAAAGTATGGAGTAGAATTAAGTAATATACCTTTAGTATGGCTCTAGCAGATTTGAAGGTTATTTCACACACTTCCCTACACAGGGATCAGGATCTGAATCATCAGAAATGCTTCAAGGAGCAATTATTAACTCTTGATGGAGATCCTGGTGGAATGTGTAGTATACCAGGGGTATTAAATATAGCGGATAGTTTTTGTGGTTATGTGCACAAGGGATATGATATATNGGTACTGTTAAATAATTAGGACTACTTTTAAAAAGTATCTAAACCCCATTTGATCTCAGTTCCTGGTGCAGTTCACAGGGGGTTTCTGGACATGGGAGGAGCATGTGCAGCATGAAGTACCCACCAAAAAGCACATCACTCCCACACAGAATGTTCTGCCACCACAAATTACACACCAAAAATGAGGTCTATAAAATCATGTAGATTCTGGTGGTTCTTATAAAGTCCATGACAATATTTTTCCCCAGATCTTTCCTCAAAGTGTTTTGTTTCTTTTTCCATGGTAGGACTGAAAGGTGCCTCCTGGTCTAGGAAATGAAACAAAAATACTATAGACTGTGTTTTTCATATTCATTTTCTGTAGAGGATCTGTCAGGGTGAGGATAAACTGGAGGAGTGAGGAGGAAGGGGAGATTTCTCTGGCCAAATAGAAAAGGCCCTGAGAGACTCCCCAACCCTCCTCATCCAGCAAGGATTGTGGAGATTACCCTTGAGCTATTGCAGCCTTTAAGCAAGTTGGTGCACCTGAAAAAATTGGCAGTTTTAGTTTTCCAGTTACAGACCTCTCCAGGTTTTTTTCCAGTTTATTTGTTTCTGAAACCCACAGTCAGTAAGCACTGCTGGGCAGGCAGAGATTCAGCCATGGCTGGCCAGGTATAAATTCTGTGAGGATCTGGAATAGCAAAATGAAGATGATTTCCTGTCACATTTCAGTTGTAAGAGAAGATACTCCTTGGTTTGGAAAAAAAATAACCAACCAACCAAATTAAAAAAAAACCAACCAAACAAAAATAACCCTAAAAAGAACTCTAAAAGGGACTGAATGGATTCCAGAAATCTTGCCAGAACAAAAGTGACCAAACCAACCCACCCAACTCTAACAGAGTTTTGAAAATCCAAAGGTTTGCAACCTTTTGCATCAACATCTTAAGTTTTGCTGATGCATAAGATAAAACATGTTCTTCCCATCTATGCACTTTTCAGTGCTGATCATCCAAAGCATTAGGAACTCAACCCTTCAGAACACATCATCCGGATCTCTCAACTGCAAAATGAGCTGTTTTGTTGTTCCCTGAATTTGTGAGGTTTAATTTCCTACAGATTTGTGCTGTTGCCATCACCACCACCACCAGGACCCCAGGTTTCCTGCATGTCCTGTCCCCAGCTGGCAGGTGCCAGAGCGTGTGACTGCTGCTGCCAGAGCCCTGTGTGCCACGGGATGGGTCTGCCCCGGCCTCGGGAAGGACAGATGCTCAGAGCACTCACACAAACCACCTTTGTGTGGGGAGCTGGACCTGCTCTGTCCTCCCTTCCCTTCCCCTGCAGAAAATAAACCTAGATTGAATGTCAGTGTCACTTCTCACAAAGGAGTGCTCTGTTTGCAGGGAGCTCTGCTTTTAAGATGCCAGGCTGTGTGGTCACAGTGACAAATGGAGAACCCCACTCTGTGCTCTCCAGACTTACCCTGACATAAATCAAAGCAAGTGGACCTGATATTTCCCTTGCAGCATATTCTGCTGCTGCTGGATTCCCAATTTCGTGACAAACTGCATTGTACACTTGGATTTGGATGTGTATCTGCTCCTTTTCCTTGGCAATAGGAAAACTCTGAAACCAATTCAGACCTTACACTCCAGCAGAACGTGGACTAAAATTGGACAGATATTTGTTGCAGAATAGGAAGGGTATTTAAAATAACATGTTCGTGAGATGCCTGGTATTTCACACCCACTGATAGAATAGGATTTAATCCCTATTTTTAATTTTACCAATGAGAGATTCAGACCTGCAGTTTGAATGCTCAGTGGTGCCACACTGACAATGAGCTAAACTTGTTGCTTTTGAGGTCTTTTTTTTGGTGTCTTTTATGATTTTAGGTTATATCTGAATAGATAAGTTGAATAAACACTACAGACTTGGCTGACTTCACCTAACGCTAATACTAATAAATACTAATACTAATACTGTTTTGAGTTATCTCAGCATCAAGTGAAGGAAAAGAAGCTGCCTGAGAGGGCTCTCAGGACAGCCCTGATATACATCCATTTTTTCCTTTGCCTGTGGTACCATTTAAATCCCAGAAATTTCAGTCATCACAAAACTGGCACTCAGAAAAAATTAAAATTGAAACAATTCTTTTAATGGATAGATTTTTGTAAGGAAACGTGTGAAAGCAGAATTGGCTCTACTCAGTCGGTTTTATAATTCACTAAAGCTCTATAGGACTGGGATCTTTCACCCTCCCCCCCCCACCCCCTTCTTTTTTGTTTTCTTCCTTTTCCTTATTGGAAAAGGAGTGAGAAAGTGTCTGGTTACACTTTGAGAATCATTCAGTGATTTATGAACACAAACTGAGTTTCAGTGCAACACTTGCACACTTTTGCTGCTTATGTGCTCCTGAAAGTGTTACCCTTGTTGTAAATTGAGGGAGTTTTATTTTTTGCTCCTTTTAATGCCAGCACTTTTGTCCCAGGAAATTCTCCACAGTCCCATCAGCAAGTAAATGGAAGACAGGGATTTTTCAGCTTTCCTGATAGATGAGTCCTCATTTTCTCTCTTTGAACAAGCCCAAAACTCCTACCAGAAATCCAATACATGGGTGGTCTGCAACTTGCAAAACATGATCTAGTTTTGTACTGGTCTTCTAAAGCAAAACAAAAATGAACAAAGCAAATTTGCTTGTGTTACCTACTTGCACAATTTTATAGTGAACACTAGTTTCCTAATTCCTATTTGTGTTTTAGATGGAGATTTTACTTTCTCCTTTTCTCCAAAGATGCAGCCTGTCTCCTTTTGGAAGCCTTTTGGAAGCTCAGGAGGCTTAGGGCCATCTCACCTGGGGTTTGCAGGAGGTGGGCAGCCCCTCAGCCTTTTGGATGATGGTGGTGGAGGTGGCAGTGGAGGTCAGCTACACCCAGTTTGTCTGGCAAAGGTAGAGGCTTTCCACAGTCTGACGTGTGAAATGTACTTTTCCCTTCATGTTTCTCAATCACCAACCCAGAGCCAAGTGTTATCAGGGACAGCTGTGTTCCAGCGCAGCAGGTTAATGACAGGAAATGTTATTTATCTCCCTGCCAAAATGTCATGCCCATTCCTCTTGAGACAAGGCCATGGTCACCAGAATTTGGGCAACAGGAGGCTGCCCAAATCTGATATGGGAGTTCACTGTTCCAGGAGGTGACAGCAGGCTCTGATAAAGCCCTTGTTCACTCTGGATCCTACTTGTCTTCAACAGGTTGAAGGAAACCCGGCTCTCAGTTCCCATCCCTGCAGCTGAGGTGATCTCAAAGGTGGTGGTCAGTGCAGTAGTGCTCACAGAAGGGAAAGGTGAAGGCCCTGCTGCAGGGATGACCATCAGTGGTCACGGAAATCCAGGCAGCTGGAAATGAGCTCGGGTCTCCCTGTCACCACAGCACACTGCCAACCTACCTTTGAACAAAACACTGGTTGCAATAATGAAATTCTGGAACACAAATATGGCACTTCCTAGAAAAAATTCATGTTTATGGGGACTTGCAATGTAAAGTCTGTACTTTGCCTCAGAATTCATTTGATTGCCTAAATCACGGACAATCACAGAGCAAATCTCAGATAACAGTTTTGCACCCAGAAGTGTAGAAATGTCTGGAGCTCAAGCTTCAGGCTCTCTCAGCCTCCTTTTAAGACACAATCACACACAAAGAGTACACAGTGCTCAAGACATCTACTGTTACCTGTGAATAAGTGCTGCATGTAATCAGGGTGCTCTTTGGCAAAGTTTTTATTTGCCTCATTTATTTTGTCAGCCTTGTCTCCTTTTACAAATAGTGTGTACATAACCGAAAAAGATACTTCTCTCCTGAAGGCTTCTTGAGTTACAGCCTAAAAAAGGCAAAGAAATGATACATTACTTGTTGGGTAATGGCTAGTTAAAGAAAAAAACCAGAAACTCCCCCCCTACTTTCTCTCATGATATTTTCCCTTTAATAATTGCACAGTCATGCAAAGATAACATATTTTGGTCCTGAATATTAACTAGAGAGGAATTTAAATTAGTTCCAGAAAACACGGCCTATCTATACTCAGAAAATCAATTTAATGGGGAAAGAACATTTGTAAACAGTTTTCAGTGCAGCGAGCCTCTGTCTTCAATGAGGAGAAAAGTATTAGCTAAATTATCTCTTAGATGAAAAGAAAGAGTGATTCCATGCTCTTTGAAGGTCACAGCTTTCATCTGAGGGTTTTATTCAGTCCTTGGGAGCTGGTTAAAAAACACTAAGCATTCATATTACCCCTTGGGTTGGCACAAATCAGACACTGTGCCTATACGGAATATTAGTCTTAAAATATTGCATTTAAGCACCGTTTGCATTAAGAGTAAAATTCACTGCTGTGCAGAGGGTAACATGAAGCTTATGAACCTTTCCACCCGTCAGAAATTACTCAAATGATGCATTGTGCTGGCGTGATGCAGAGAGGTGGATTTCACACTCGGTGGACTCCGATGGGGCTGGAGCTGCCAGGAGGAGCTGCCAGCCTGGGCACAGCCTTGCTTGGCATTTTTATCCACCAGAGCAAGGGAGGCTGAGCTGCAGCTCCTCCTGGGCTGGGGCTTGGGGCAGAGCACGTTCAGCTCTGCCTTGGCTGCATCCCCTGCCAGTGACAACTTTGTCTTCTTGAGGTGGGCATTGCTTTCTGGAAGCTGGGGGAACTGCGAGGCTTTGTTAGTGTATCCTAGCAAGGCACAAACGTGGTTAATAGTGCCAGCACTGACACAGAGTTAACAGGGGTGGTCAGACGTGCACCAGAGGAAGGGATGTCTGCATTTCAGCAGGGGGTATGGATCTCCCAGGTCCCCTGGTGCACTGAGGTGATTCACAGAGGGTATCACTGTGGGGCCAGCTCTGTGTGTTGTTGACAAGCCCTCATTTTTGTTCTCCAGTCTATCCCCGACCTGTGCAAAATTATCCCAGGCTCAGTGTGGCTCCGTGAGTCATTCCTTCAGCTGATGACTGCTCCCACCACCCCAGGATGGGAGCCTGAGAGTGCCAATTAGTTAAGTATCCATGTCCTTCTCTCTAATGGCTTTAGACAACAGGACTTCTGATAAGGTTTTTTGCCAGTTTATTTCCAGCCTGTTGATTGATATGGGGCATGCAGAAGTACCGTTACAGTTGTTTTGAGTAGATTTTAGGGTAGGCTGCCGCACGTGCACCCTGAGTGCTCTTACACTGATTACTCTGCCTGGATCTCGAGGGTATCACTGGGGGTTTGTTTATATTTTAGATTTCTATATTTAGCCAGCACATTATCCTGCATTTATTGGAATGGAAGCAGTCTGGAGTGGCCAGTTTAGCCCTGGAGAATCAACAAGCCTCAAATGCATGTGTATCGTGGCCACGCAGGGCAATAATAACATTCCACCCAGGTGAGGAGAAGTTCCAGCTTTCCATGGGCAGAACCATGTTATCCATGGTTAATGCCACAGATGTGGAGGTATCAGACCAGAAAATAACAAGTGTGTCCTCCTACCACGAGCCTGGGGGACTCATCTGTGCCCATTCCTTCCTGTGGTAAACTTACCGGTCTGCATTGATTCACAGCAAAGTGATTTTAGGTTTTCTTATTTCTGTGACCCTTAATTATCTTGTTGTTCAGGCCCTTTAGAGGATCATGTAGCAAACGATGCTACCAATCTAACTTTCTAAGATACGTTTTTTAAAAAAAACTTTTCGAAGTTTTTCTGAATTTCACGTGTAAATATAGACATGGAACTAGGTCAGCCTCATTTTGTGTGAGATGTTGGGCATTCTGCTTATTTTCTATAGGTTGGCAGCCCTTTCCTAATCTGGATTGATATGAACATGTGAGTGTGGGTTTGGGTGTATCCACACACTTCAGGTTTAAAATAGGTGGAGTGAGGGAGCGAGAGGAAAAAGTGAGTGGCTGGACCAGGCAAGCTCTGCAGACTGCAGAGTTCCCTTTTTTGAGTTTATCATCCTCAAGAACACTTCAAAGTCACACTTTGGGATCTCTGCATTGCCTTGTACCTGTGGCTACTTTGCACAGCAAAGACTGAGTAGCTCTGAGGGCCATAATGGTGAAATGTCAGCCAATGAGGAGAAGAACAGCTTCATCATTTCTGGTCAATACTGTTACTGAAGGTACTTTTATTATTACCCAAGAGCATTTTCCCCCCAGGCTACTGACCCTGGATGTAGACACTATTTGTTTTAGTATCTTCTTGGATTTTTATGGGGTAAAGTCCTTACAGATATAAAACTTCAGCCGATAAAAACTTTGGAGGAGAAAACTTTATATGATGAAATCCCAGAGGATTTTTCTGCTCACATCTTTATGTCCTGCAGTCTGTCACTGTGGATGAATACCTGGCAGCATGTCCAGGGAGCAGAGATGCCTCCAGAACATTTGTTGTGGTGTGCACATGTCACTCAAGATATAGACACACCGAGGAGAGGATTGGAAGGGCTCAATGGACTTCCAGGAATTCCTTGCAGAGAGGGTTGGGCAACTGGTTTTTCCCCATTTGCACGTGTTTTGATGTCCTTGCATCAGAACAGGCCTTTCTACAGTGTCCTGTCAGGTGCTAGAAGGAGGATTTTGCTGTTCTGGCCTTGAGTGGAAGGAGTGTGAGGCTCTCGTGAGTGTGGGGGCAGCTGCTAAACTGACAAAATGGTGAAGAAAGATGATTTTTTTTTTGCATATCTTGCAACTGAGCTCTGCAGCAAGTCCCATCACGTGGAGCTACACTCCAGCCCTTAATTCCAGAAGAGTTAGAAAACAAAGTCCTTGAGGTGATCTTAAAAGATAAGAAAGAGCTCCCTTAGCAAGGCAGAATAATGAATGTAAGGGCTGTGACTGACACCAGGCCGCAGAATGTGGTTCTCTTCAGCAGTGGACAGAATCTATGGCTCCAGCAAAGAGGCAAAAACTTGCTTTAAAAGAGTCTGCAGAGTAACCTGGTGATGGGGGAGATTTCTTTTTGTAGTTATGGGACTGACTCATGCTCTGCTGTGTCAGGAGGTTTATATCCCTGTTTTGGAAGTGTGGGGAATCAGAGAAATTCTGCAGAGAAGCCATATGGAGATAATGTGTCTCAAGGGGTATTTATATTGTCAGCACTCCTATTAAAATACCAATTAATTCCTTCACGAAGCACAAGCTTGAGGGATGTCTCAGTTGCAGGTTTGAGGCATGTAGGTTGCTATCGTGAAAAATAAGAAGCTAAAAGACATTCTTAAACAACAAACTTTGTTTTGATTAAGGTTTTAAACCCATATTTGACCCAGAAATGTCTCAAACTCTTCATTGAGCCTCTTGGCTATGCAATATCCAAGGTTTTCTTCCCTGTGAGGTCCTGGCACAGGGTGCCCAGAGAAGCTGTGGCTGCCCCTGGATCCCTGGAAGTGTCCAAGGACAGGTTGGATGGGGCTTGGAGCAGCCTGGGATGGTGGAAGGTGTCCCTGCCCATGGCAGGGGGTGGAATGAGGTGGGATTTAATGTCCCTTCCAATCCAAACCAGTCTATAATTCTGTGATTCAACACTCACTAAAATTCTGTTAAGAACTCATAAAATGAATAGGTAAAAGCACAAAAAAGGAACCTTCCCTATGCCAGCTTCTGATGGCAAATGATGTAACTCCTTCAATATTTTTATGAAGCCCTTGCCATTTTGCATTAGACATAGAAGAAGAAAAATGGCACTGTAGTGAAGAAGTCTTCATAACAGTGACAGTAACTTTCCCTGCCACAGTCCCTAACCTTAATCCTCTTTAACTACAGAAAGGTTTAATTTGGAAAACCCAATTATCTTGACATCTAGAATTAGCCAAAAATTTAGATATCTTTCTACTGCCTTATCTTGCAGCTGCAGTGCACGCTCAGCCCCTGTCTCATTTACAGTACAGCAGGAACTGATGCTTTTATTGATGATTTTTATTAATGCAATGGTATCAGACAGGGTAAAGCCATTAGCCTCTTCTATGAACTGCTTCCACTCCTAGGCTGGTAGTTAGAATTATGGGTGCACAGCAGTGCAACCTATGTGCTTTTCTCTATATCTTTCCAACCATAAAAAGGTCTCTGGCAGTCCTGCCACTAAGTCTGTGGCTGTTGCGATACGAATATCTTCTCACCAGCATGATCCTCTTACATAATTTTTATTTTACATTTTTTTTTCTGGGGGGAAAGAACAAGCAGACAACGCCAGAGCACATCCCTTTCTCAATATGTTTATGGCATGAATAAGTCATGCATTACACAATAGATGAGAACTTTCTGCTTATCTACCTTGTAATGCCTCCCCATTAGTGTAGGTCACATCAAATATCAGCTTATTTGGGGTTTTAAGTTATTAAGGTATTTAAGTCTCTGCGAGTTAGTTTGGATGCAGCGTGTTTTGAAAGGGGATTTGTGGCTACACATCCGTGTCTTCCCAAAGGCAGAGGTGCTGCAGATGGGTTACCTGAGGCTTCAAGGCCTGCTTGATACTCTAATAAGTATCTCTTTATGTTTGGGGAGAAAGGAAATCCATGGTTTATGTCCTTTCAGAGAGATCACTAGTCATTAAAGAAAAATCCTGGAACGCACAGCGCATGGAAAGGCTGGAGGCTGCTCTGGAAACTCCTTGCCTGTGGTGTCTGTGAACAGGCCAGTTATCCTCTGCATGAAGCAGGTGTCCAAAACCAGAGTTTTTAACCTGTTTTGTTAACCATGTCCCCTTTTAAAAGAGGTTTTTGTAGTGAGGACTACCCCAGTTCCAGTGGGGCAATTCCCTGTGCTGCTCTGGGCTCGCTTCCAGAGCTGGGAGAAGCTTTTTGCCGTCCCAAGTCCGCAGCAGGTGTTGGGACAGCTCTGCAGGGCTCCTGCTAGGGCAGGAACAGGTCACAGCTTAAACAGCATGTTGCTTTTGTGAAAAAAATTTATAAACTGTGCTCTGCTGAACAGCTTTGGCAGCCTGGGCTCAGACATCTGAACTCAGACAGGCAGAGCCAAAGGTTGAGCAGCACTGAGTGATTTAGGGAGAAGCAGTCAGGATCCCCTGGCCAACATCTGGATGCTGCATCCATTGGGAGGTTCAGGCAAATGCTTGAGAGACAGGGAGTGAGCCTGGCAAGGGAATACTCCTGGGAGAAAGATGGGATATTTGCTGTAAGGGGTTTTCAGGGCTTTTAGCCTGAGGAGGAGAAAAAAAGAGAGAAAAGAAGAAAAGGAAACTAGAATACAGAAACTAACTGAAGAAGATGTCAGTCCTTCCCAGCACGGAGCTCAGTGTCTTTTGGGAACTTCAGTGTGAAGAGATGAATCAGACAGCCTGAGATGGTGACTGATGTGGTTAGCCTGTCAAATGGACAGCACTGCTCAGAGGGTCAGTGGAAAATCATGCCTGAGTCATTGCAATAGCAAACTACTTCATGTGCCTGAATGGCTGTTAATTTAGTAGAAGCCGAGTTGACTGTATATAGAGATGTTTCTGAAAAGTGACTCTGTCTATTTTTGCATGGTGTGCTCTGTAGTTTTTCAAGAGCAGGTGTGCATACAGAGCCACATCACCAGTAATGATCCCAGGAGCAGCACACGTTCCTGCCTGCAGCTTCATTTCCCCAAAGAAAGGAGGAGGTATACAAAGAAAGGGAAGAGGATAATGGATGTGCAACTTCTTAAGGACCTTTGCAATTCAAGGGAACAATGAGGGCCTGGGAACAGCACAAAATGGGTGAGGTTTTGCACTGGTTTTTCGGGTTTCCTTTGTAAATCTTAAAGCTCTGCTTTGCAACCAGTAAAATCCAGAATTAATGGAAAATTTTGCTTTTGAAATATGTACATTACTTTTGAGCTGCCCTGTGGGTTTTTTAAATGGTCTAGAGTTTTGCTGACCAGGTTGTTCCTGTTGAGCATCCTTGAGACATGATTTATGGGCCCCTGTTAACAGTTACAACCCTAATTGGGTTGATAATTTGTTTAATATTGGGATTTAAACAGCTAGCAGCTACAGCGAGGTATGTGTTGTCTATTTCATTCAGCTAGTGTTAAATAAATCCATCTCTCCTCAAACCAGAGACAATTAATCCATCTGCTTTAATAGTTGTGACATTTAAACTAATACCTTCTCTTAGCATTATGATTCAAGCAGTATTTATTCTATCATGAGTGATTTAGTACCAGAAAAACAGAAGTAGGGAGAAAATATGTGGAAGTAGATATTATTAAAGAAGAAGGATGCAAGAAAACTGTTGGTTTTGTACATGTAGAATTGTTTCTGAAATGGAAATATCAGCAGTAACAACAGCAGCAAAAAGCCCCCAAATCAGTATCAATATGATAGAAACTCTCTGTGATGTTATTTTATTTGCCTTCTCAATCCAGTTTTTGATTACTCCATATTTTTACTACCGTACCTGAGAGCAGAATGATGCTGATTTTCTGCAGCTGAGTTATGTCTTACAAAGAGTGTCTTCTAAAAGCAGACTGGTCTGAATCCCTGAAATGGCACACATAGGAAGGGGCCCATTTTGCCTTGACAGAATGTTATTAATTTTAATTTTAACTAGTTGCTTCAGTCATGATGCACTGGGACGTAGGAAGTCCACAAACTGGTCAGAAGCTGCGCTGAGATCATCTGGACTCTAGTGAGATGTCTTAAGAACAAACTGATCTTCCTGCTTAAGGGACAAAATCTTTTTGTTCTAATGACCAGGATAAGAAATATTGTTATGTCCAAATTTTCCACCAGGAAATTAAAGGCTCAGTGCCTCGAGGCAAGGGTTGGCCTTCAATATGACTATAGATATGGATGAGGGAGGATTACGTGTTGGTGTTCATGAAGAGTTATATGGGAAATGTTTTTCTTTTCTGGCATGAGAAAATTTAAAATGAATTCTTAGAGCAGCAACAAGCTCCACAGACCTTTGGGAGAGTACAGGCTCAGGCACACCAGACACCTGCTTCTGCCACTGCACCCAAGAGCCATTGACCTTACATGGATTTTCCCCCAGATTTGATTAAAGAAGGGGCTTTCCTGCAGTGAAGCAGCACGAGCTGCTAAAATAGCTTCAAGTATTAATGAGAAATACGTTTTCTCAGTGATATGATGGCCAGGCTGCCCAGAGAGGCTGCCTGTCAGCTCCTATCAGTCATTCCATTAGGAGGATTGCAAAACATCCCTGCTGTTGCCAGCTTGGAAACCTCACGCTCCGTAGCAGGGCACGGGTCAAGTGTGAGCACACAGCACTGCTGACAGGCCTGGGCACCAGCTGGGACTACACAGGAGGGTTTGGCTCCTGAGAGCTTTTCCCTCTTAACTTCCTTGCCTGGGGTTTTCACCCCTGAAGGTGTGAGCTGAGGCTGAGCTCTGCAGGAGCTGACAGTGCCGCTGTGGTTTGCTTTACTGGCTGAGGTGTGTGCTGGCTTTTGGGGTGCAAGCTGGTGTTCACAAGAGTGACCAGAGTGCAAAGCCAAGCTCTGCAGGTACCCAGACCTCCACGTGCTGCTGGAGGCTTTCTCTGTGGCGCTGAGTTTAGCTGACAGAAATATTCTCAGAAATACAGGCTGCATTTTCGGTGTGCTAAGAGCAGCTCTGTGGTGGCTGCAGTCTTGCCCAGAACACTGTGGCTGAACAGGAATTAAAGCTAAAAGCCCAGCTTACTCCAATGCAAATTAAAGGCCTCCATTTGAGCTGAAGCAAATACTTGTTGGCTACATTCTGGAATTAAGGTTTTTAGTACAGATGGCTATGGAAGCGTGCAGATATGAACATACAAGCTTTGAAATGCTTTTCTGGGGTTCTGAGAGTTTCTGCAACATATGCGTGGCTGGTGCAATGGCTTTTAGTGTAAGACTTTGGCTAGGTGGGGTTGACTTTGGATCTAAGTGCACAGTGGATGCTAGAGCTCAGCTTTTAGCATAAAATAGGCCACATGGTTTTCACAATGGAATAATGAAAGCAATTAGATTTGTAATGTGCTAATGAGTTAAGACTGAGATATTTATAAATAAGGTAATAATTTATACTAAGATGGGAGTGCCAGATGTTGGTGAAGTCAGGTTGTGACTTTCAAGGTTTCAACCCTGTTTGACCATGTTGGGTTTTTTTGATATTGTCAGAAGGTATTGGTGTGGTATATTTTCACTCACAGAATGAAACATACAGCTTATATTGCATAGTTTTTAACCAGTGGAATTGTTTGCCAAGGTGTGAGTAAAACTGGACGCTTTGGAGAGGGATTCTTTCTGTGGGATGAAATATGACAAGACTACTCTTTCTTTTGTTATTACCACCTGAGAAATTGCATTGCAGACATGAAATGCTGGGGAGCTTACATGACTATAGTAATAAGTAAGTTTAAACTTTGCCTTGCTGCTACCGCTCTGAAGATATTTACTATAATACATTTAATTTTTCCATTATTATTTATTGTGATGAACTCTATTTAATTAACCTATTTTTAATCTAACAACCAATACACAAATCATCCAGTGCATATCTCTAGCGGGTTATGAAAACAAACCCATTTATTTGATGATATGTCAACTTGGAATGTATATTTTCAATCCACAGAATAAAATATTTGAACAGAGAAAAAGGCCCAACTTACTGAATAATATTATCCATTGCAAATTACTTTTCCACCACTCATTGGTATTATACCTTTGTCTTAGAGTAGAATGAAAGTTGGGTATTAATATTCAAACCCAACACAGGGCATTAGGTATTACATATCACTGTACAGAAGATCCAGAAATAGATGATTTACTTTAAAGGGGACAATCAAAGAAAGCTAATCAAAAAGCTAATCAAAAAGCATATTTAAAGTTGCCTTGATCATGATCCATAGGTACATATACAGGGAGAAGGTGAGATGTGCTAAAGGATCTTAAAGCTTTCAGAAATTAATGCTTAATATAAATGGATGGAAGTTTGGATTGAATGAATAAGGTCCCAGTTTGTAAAATGGGGCAAAACAGGGGAAAAAAAACCTGCAACAAATCATCTATTAGTTGGTCAATGGTAAATATTCTGTTCCTGAACTGTTTAAATGGGCATTGGGTAGCTTTCTCAAAACCAGACTCTGCTTTCCTCTTGTGGCACCAATGCAGGAAGGCAGGAGTGCAATTCTGTGTTATTTTTATGCAGAAAGTCAGGTGATTCATTAGTAGGAGTCCATGTGACCTTAAAAATTTAGCAGAACAAACCTTGCAATGTGCCTAAAAGGAGCTACTCAGTCACATGGAACAGGTTAGTGCCAAAGAAGAAGAAATATGTAAAAGTTGATAACAGAGGGAGAAATGTTTTAAGAATGGTTTAAAGAAGGAGGACTCCTGGCAGTTGATGTCAGGGATAGGAGAAGTTCAAAGGAAAGTATAAACCCGATATCAGGAGAAGAAAACCAGAGGAGATACAAGATAAAGACTGCTCTGAGCACGAGGAATAGATCAGGAGAGAAAACACAGTAATTTAGAAGTAGGATAAATATTAAAGAGCTTTGCAGATGAGAATTAAGAGCCTGAATTTTTTGCAGTAATGATGTCAACTGAAGGATTCAAATGGTCTGTACAATATTTTGAAGTCGTGATAGAAGTAGAAAACTTTTCCAGGAGTTAAAAAAATCATGATATGAAGAAACAAAAGTAGTCAATACCACGCCAGAAGGTTTTATATCTGACCCACTGATCAAAGCAAAAAGTGATGTATTTAATCTACAAATCTTTCTTCACAGAAGGAAAAAGCAAACCATCCTGTCCCCCATCTATTCCCTTTTCCTTGGAAAATGTTGCTCATGGTTGTGAGCCAGTGCTGGGGCAGAGGAGTAGTTAGCACGAAGCGTGTACATCAATAGCTGTTGCTTTGGTTACAAAGGCACATGAGCATGTATAGTTGTGACAAGTTATTTTCGGCTTTTACACCACGAAATAGAGAGAATATTAATAAAAAAAGATTATGCTGCCTCTGCTCAGTCTCTCTGCAGTGGAAAGTCCCAGTGCAGTGTCACATGCTGCATCATCCTGGTAACTGTTGCTGTGTGCTCTGGTGACATTGAAGTCAGCCCTGGTGCTGAGTGCACAGAACTCAGCAGCTCTGGGAGGGGAAAGGTTGTTACTGGTGCTGGGGGTGTATCTTCAGGAGCTGTTTCTTGAGTGCAAGCTCTGGAGTGGGAGCAGCTCTGGGCACCCAGCTGCCTCTCCTTTGTGTGTCAGCGTCTTGGTGCCGCTGAATCCCTTGTGTAGGCACAGGCACAAAAGGCACAAAATCTCAGAGCAATCTCTTTGTCCTGGTGGAAACCCAGTGCAGCAGGGGACCAAACAAATGGTTTGATCTGTACTGATGTTTCAAAGCTTCTGCAGTCAGAGATGAGAGAGACTTGGGAGAAAGGCAAGGAGTGGGAGTGGGACACAAACACCAAGGTGGTACCTCTTGGTACCACGGGGTCCAACCAGGCCCACACAGGAGCTTTCTGTCAGGAAGAGAAATGAGCTGTGAGCTCTGGAGTAAAGTATTGATGAGCCAGAGTCCTACCAACATCCTTTGGCCCTGGATATATAGCAGATGATGGTAATGGCTGGAAGCAGTTCAGTTCCCCCTACACTTCTGTGCATTCCCACCTTAGCCCAACCACAAGTTCTGGTTTAAACACTGCGTGGAGGCCCTGGGATGAATCTTGTCCTTCATGCCACTTTCCCAGCCCTGTTGCATAGCAGGATGGCCTGAACCCCTGGGGGGGAGGACAGCTATGACAGCTCTTCCTTTAAAGGGTTATTCTTTGAAGCTTCATGTCCATGACATCAAGAAGGGAAGTCAATGGATACCAGTGTAAAGAGACAAAAAAAGACATTCCATTTGAAGAAATGACCCCTTCATAAAATGTGTTTGTGAACTCAAGATTTTAAATGAGTCTGACCCAGTGGGGAAAAAAAATCAAACTGTTCTGTACAGAAGAAATTCTCTGCTGGAAAGCACATACGAAAGTTCACAGGCACTGCAAACACTAGCCCAGTGGGTAATTCTCTGAATGGGATGCACTTTGCACTCACAGCAGTACTGAAATTCAACCGCTTCTGGGACTCAGATTTATTCAATTTTTACCAATAAGAATGCAACTAATAATAGTTTAAAGAAGGAAGAATTTGCCCTGTGAAGGAAGATTTAAAAAATCACATTCTGATCTTTATTACTCTGACTTATGTCAGACATATTTTGTACCACTTCACACGAAGTGCAGATGTAACAAGTGTTCGCACAGAATAAGCTGAAATAAGTGGGATCAGAATCAAAGCCTGAAATTTTGTTGCATGGGACATATACTCTTCCTAGAATCCTTAAATTCTTTGTATGGAAAAAGAGAGCCTGAGGACCAGGTCCATTTTGGGAGGCAGGAGGGTTTTCCACCAGCTGAGGCCCAAATGCTGCACTCCCTCTGGGGAGGAAGGCTGGGTCTTCACTGCTGGTGACAAACTCCTGTAGAAATGAGCCTTTCCAAGTAAAGGATCCATTTACCACAGAATTTGCTCCTCAGGAAGGAGTAGAAATTCAAGTAAGAGGAAGTACCCTCTAAGTTGAATTTGTGCTGATGGGGCTGAACAACCATCTTAAATAAGTATCACTCAAGACCTGAGTCTCATTAAAGTCAATGGTCTACTCTTCACATCAGTAATCTTGGTAGAGTGGGGTCTTGCCTACTCATCCTTCACAGAGCACTGCAGCTTCCTCTGAGACCATTTGTTACAGCCATTTTTTGCTTCCCTTCCAGTTGAGGAGTTTGGAAAGGTGTCAGAGGATTAGTACCGTGCAAATTGCAAGAGGAAAGTGTCACTAAGGTAGGAAGACTTCACAAAAAATAGCTTAGGGGGCTATACAGTATCTGGAATTAAATTTTATGGCACTCCATAAAATTGAAGTATGAGTCAAGGGTTAACAACCTTGAATTTTGCCCTTAAAATTAGTCCAAGAAAATCTACTTCGTTAAAAATATGGTGGTACTGTATCGTGTCCTGTTGATTGATATGCCCAGGAGCTACCTTTGTCGGCAGTCTTTTAAGCAGCAATCCTTCATTTTGATCTTGATAGTGAGATAAGCACCTCCTTCCTCATTGGGCTATCAATTTTTAGCTGCCAATACAGATGGATGGGGTCGCTTGTTGCACACACGGCGCCTCCCGTTGTGATGAATGTATAGTCAGCAATCATGGCCCTCCTCGTGACAAAAGCAGAATAAATGAGTGTACAGGGAGGGAAGGATGCATGTAGCAATATTTAATGCAGGTGATATTAGAACAATGCAACATGAGTTTTTTACCAAAAGATTACACATAACTCTCAGTCTTTGTCCAGCCTTAAGACAAGCATTGTTAAATTTTTTAAACTATCTGCCAAAAAGAGACATTTTATTTTAATAACTTTTCAATATTTTGCTCTAAGCAAATATTTAATGGATAGCATACAATATTTTAGCCTGGCTTTTCTTTTTTTCCTTTCAAGTGTTTGGGGATGAAATATCTTATGTTTAAGTACATGCCTTCTAGGACATCATCAACATGTACAATACCCTGTATGTTGGCAGCATTGGAATATCACTTGTCTATGGCAAACTCAGACATAGTTCAACTTTGATTAAACCATAGCTTAAAACCCACCCCAAACTAAAAGAAATCAGCTGTCTTGTCACCTAATTGAGTACACTTTAGTACTCCCACTGTCTGTGACAATCATTGCATTGCTCTTTCTAGGCTGAGGGATATTAAAAAAGTATTGTGTGAAGGATATTAATGCAGAGTCTTAACAGACTTTAGAAAATCAGTTTGCTTTTATGGCTGCCTCTCTACACTGCTCTCTGTTTCCTTTCCTCTAGAGATTCCAAATCCAATTAAATGTGACTAGATGTAATTCCAAATTGTCGCTTTAGTCAATTAAACATATAATAATCTTGTGTACCTAATTACTAGCTCCAAAAGTTTATTTGTTGATGTAGTGCTATCAATGTGTACTTCTGCATGTTCCCCTTATCATTGCCTATATATTAATTGTGGTTTGACATTACTGTAAATTGAATTTGAAATTTCCCCCTAGTTAAAAGTCTCTCACAAACAGTAATCCCAATCCGGTTGTAATACCCTTTCAGAGTGTACTTTCCGAGGCTGTATTATGTTCTTAATGAGATATAACCAAAAATACATGGATTTAACAATAAACATTTCAAAACAGGCCCAGTATCAGGGGGTAACATATTGTTACAAACAGGAACTAAATCTTCCCTTAGATGTTCTCATACAGCTCCCATTAATTTCACTGGGAGAAAAGCAATTCAGTAGAATCCATGGATTTTTGCATAAGGACTGGATTTAGCCATAAGCTTTATCCAATGCTCATTCAAATCATTGGCAAGAATCCTCTTGACTGCGCTAGAACAAAGAGCAGTTTCTAATTGAACATCGTTAGCCCAGCCGGCGCAGGATGAACAAAGGATAAAATCCTCATTGCCTTGAAAATAATTGGCAACCTGCTCATGGGCTCCAAGTGGAGCTGGGGTTTAATCTCAGGAATGACATATGGACCCTCTAGAGGAAGCAGGGGAGGTGAGCAAAGCACCCGGCTTTGCCTGCTTGAGCTGGTGATGGTTTTGAGGAAAGACCTTCAGTGTGTCCTGAGCTGCAAACAAGAAATAACCCTGTACCACAATATGAGGGAAGACTGAATGAATGTGCCCTGTTATTCCATGCCTTTGATCCACTGCAAGCTTCCAACTCCCATGGCAGTGGCAGTGGCTGGTCCACAGCTCTGTACATGAGTGGTGGTTGCTCCTGCAGCCACCTCGACAGAAATAAGGGACTTCCAATCCAAATATAAGCCAGTCTGAAGCACTGAAACCTTGTATTTTTTTTGCAGTCAGAGGCCTTTTGCAATCTGGGATCCCATAATTATATGGACTCCTTGACTGCTGTCATTCCAAAGGTCAAAACTGTCAAGTCCTTAACCCCCAGCCAAGGCTTGCTTCTCCCAGCCTGGCACTGCTTCCAGAGGTGCACAGAGCTCTGTACAAACCATCCATCCTTGGACAAGTTGCTCCATCTTTTGCTGTTTCTCAGCATCAGCTGTGAAATGCAGACACTCATATTTGACTGATTTACTGATTTGGTGTGTAAGTCCCCCCGGCTCAATTGTTTGCTAATCCTTCACAGCCTGCGCAGCACAATGTCACTCTGATCGTGGCAGAAGTCTCCAGGCATTGCTGCACTCCAGACAAATGCCTTTCCTCTTTATTCTTCCTTCTTAATTTGTCCTTATTTAAATAATCAGAAGCACACTTACATTTCCGGCATTCGTGTTTAATTTTTCAACATCTGCTGTTATCCCTGACAGATTTCCCCTGCACTGCCCTGCATGGCATCAGCAGTGGTGAGGCACATACACAAAACCCTTCTGAGCCTCCTGATGCCTCCAGCCCAGTTTTGCTTCTCAGTTCCTTGGTCACAGGGAGCACACACAGGTCAGGACCAATTCTTGCTACTGTGACCTCAGGGCTTATGAAGGAAAATTCCACTACTTTGAAAATCCCACTTTCAACAGAAACACAAGGATTGAGGCTCTGTGTGTATGGCCTGTGTCCAACCCCAAATGCACCCAAGTCAGAGAGTTTTTGTTGACGGTCTCCAAGGCTCAAAGCACAGAATCAAAGTGACCTGTGATATAGGGAACTATGAATTTCCAGAGGCAGGGACATGGGTGAAATTTCACTGTCTGAATTTGATTACAGGGCTGGGCACTAAAAATGCTTAGGGACCTAAACCCTCAAAACCCAAAAGACTAGTTGAGATGTTTAGGTAAGTTAAAACCCTGTCCCCCACTGAAATACATGAAGGCTTAAAGCACTGAGCTGGAGTCCTGATTCCTGGTGAACACCTCTCCATATGGCCATGGAAATCCAGGCAACAAAGATTTCCACTAACAGACTCATGAGCCTGTGAGACACTATGAAATCAGATTTAGGTAAAATATTTACTTAAGGAAATACTATTTATGAAATTAGGATCCTCAGACAGTGACCCAACTCATTAACATTTTGAAAAAAGAAATCTCCCAATACATGGACTGATATTCCCAAATCAGAACCAGGGACCACTCCCTGTCACAAATCAATATCATGTATTAAATGTGCTGTGTAATGTTATGCAATGGGATCAGCTGCTCTGTCACGTGGGGATTTTGGACAAGTAATGTTGATCAGTGACAGCCCTCACTCTTTGTCCCTTGAGAGTAACTAAATAAGAATTCAGCTGAGCACAAGGAGAATAAGGTACAAAAGAATGGGAAAATAGCTCCTATTTAGACCATATAATGCATCTTTCTGCATGAAATGCCATATTTTTTTTTTTTACAGCTGTTAAAGATGGAGGGATTAATCACTAAAGGACAAAAATATTTGGTTTCTTCCTACTTCTGACACAAGCACTTTATTGATATTCATAAATATTGGTCCTGTACTTGCAGAACCGTCCACCACTAAATTTGAAATATGTAAAATGTGACTGAATAGGGGCTGAAACAGTTTTGACAACTCACCTTTAGGAACACATTAGGGGATGTCAGAAAAAAGAGTGGAACCTCTTTCTTTCAAGATACGAGGCTTTATATTCTGTGGGTTTTCCCTGTTTGCCAGTTCAGGCCAATATGAACTTCCACACCATATCCAAACCCATGCGGGTGATGTGACAAGCCTGGATCCAAAGGAGTTCTGCAATCTCTGCTCCATCTGGCCACTTGGTGGTGCAGAATAATAAGATATATTTCTCTACGTGCTGGTGAGGAGCAGACCAGGGATCCTGAACCGTCTCCCTCAGCCCATCTCCAGACACGCACAGGACTTGTAACAGCAGAGTCAAAGGCAGCTTTTGGTGCGTGACGGCTGCTGACACCAACAGCCTGTGCCCAGCCAAATCCTTTGCAGCAGCCACGCAGGTCTGTGACAGGAAAATGGATGGTGAGGGTATAGAAATAGGCAGAATTTTCTGGAATCCGCCAAAGTGTTCCGCTTCCAAAGAAGACAAGAAATTAGCTCTGTTGTTGCTAAAAGTTCGTGTGTTCATTTACCATGGTAAATACTGGGGAATTCATGAGGGCAGGACTCAAGGTCAGCTCTTTAATCCTTGGCTGCTCCCCTTGAGCTGCAGAGAAAGGAGAGAAGCCCAGAAGGGGAGAGGAGGATTTCTCTGCAGATGGCAGAGCCTCAGGAATAATCACAGCTAGGCACATTAGAGTAACTTTCACTCTCCTGTGCTATTCAGCCCTAATTGCTGCTAAGATCAAGAGGCTGATAAATGGCTGAAAATTACCTGTGCATCTACCTCAAGTGAGCTCACCTGGATCTGCAGTGAGTGGTACTAACAGAGGGCCACAGCCACTGCACTGTGGTGTTAGTCCTGTGCAGACCTCCTGTTTGGAAAGGGTAAGTATAGCTCTGTTTTTTTCAGTTTAACAGGAACCTTAATATTCCTATTCAGATCAGATCTGATGCAGACACCTGGGCATTTAGAGATCTCTAATACAATAGCACTGAGCCTGAGATACAAGATGCAAAATAAGCTATAGCTTTCTTCTGGATGACCTTTCTTATTTTCTTCTGAGGTTAGAAAAGGAAAGTGATGTTTACAAGGTAAAATAAGCAGAAGGTAGTAATTTTAATGCAATTATGCTATTTTGAAAAGTATAAAAAATAATAACATTTAATTTTTAAATACCTTCATATATTCTAATTATGTGTAACCTAATTACTTTGATGGCATGGAGACATTTGGAAAACATTACATGAGGAGAGATAAACAGCACCTCAGAATACTGAGCAGGTATGAAATTGCTACTGTCTGTTTTGACTTATGTGTAGACTAGCCCCAAAATGGGCAAAATGTTGTCATGTGTGTGCAATATTTTGATGTTGCTAATTCCTGCAGAGGACTGACTAGAAGTTCCTTTTGAACATTTCACTAGTAAGCCTTCAATGCATTGGGAAACTGCCATAAAACACTTCTGCCAAACCATCCCAGGTTGGTGATGGGGTGCACTTGCTGTCTTTGCTGAAGTGTCTGTGTTGTTAGCCTGTTGCTGGAAAGCAGAAATAAGTTTCATATGAGGAAAATGGCCCGTGTTCTTAGAATACATTTATTATACTTATTATTATCTGTCCCATGGCTGCATGCAAGTAACAACTTTCTGCATGGTATCGAGACTGCTCTGCGATGATAAAAATGTTTCTCATTTAATGGCAAGTGCCACTTAAGGACACAGAAGCTGCTTTCCAAACGTGAGCTGAGAGATGCACAGAGAAATCAGGAGCCTTTTAAAATGACAGGGAGTGATCAGGAAAACAGCTCCCTAAGCCCAGTGAGACTGGGCTCTCCATGACCTGGTAGGAAACAAGCACTAAGGATGGGTGAGAGGGACAGATCCCAGGAGGTGTGGGAGAAACCTGTGCCAGTGTTGGCTTCACAGTGGAGCCTTTTGGGGAAGGGATGGGGAGGCCTGGATGAGCTGCTGATGACAGAGATGCGATGAAACATTCAGAGGGACATGATCCATGCTTGTTCTGGACTTGCTCTGCTCTCTGAGTTAGAGACAGACCTTGTGCTGTCAAAGTTTGGGTTTACTTCTGGCAGGGGCTGTGGAAACACTAGAATCGGAGGCTTCCTCTTGCCTCTGATGGGATCCTGTCTGATCAAGCTGCTGTTTGACAGTTTCAGGTGATAAAGAAGAATATGTGTGGCACAGAGATAATGTTTGGTAAATTTTAGACATGGACTAACATTTTATGTTGGTGTCATAAAAAGTAATAGGCCATGTGGTCTTTGCTTTGGGCTTTGACTGATCCCAGCACTTGCCAGAGCTGCTTTCCTAGGCCCAGTTTATGAAGTGCTCCCAGAAGTGCTGCACTTCTGAGGATGGAAGCCACAAACCATCAGAAGCTCTTGGACCCTTTCCACATGGGGAAAACCAGATCAAATTTCATTCATTTTCCCATTTCATTCCTAGTTCTGGGCCATGTGTCCCCTTGGTACTGGGTTTTGGGATCAGTGCTGTGCAGCCCCTGGGTGGTCAGTGGGCTCTGACCAGCAGCTCCTGAAATATTGGTGTTAAATGAACCCTCCCCAGCTGTGGGGGTGCTCCCTGTCCGTCCCTGTCTTTGTTGGTGAGCCCTGAGGGAGTCTCTGTGATCTCAGGTGTGTGTGGGGGAGGGAGGTTCTATTGCTATGACAACAGATTTTTTTTTTTTTACTAGAACTGGATTTTTTTAAAAAATTTTATTTTTTCAGTTTAGAAAAAGTGAAACAATTAGTATAGAGGCAGAAGATAAACATTCCTGTTTTCCCAAGAGGAGGCCTAGGCAGGAGGCACAGGCAGGTACCACGGTGGCAGGTGTGGGCAGGAGGCAGGCAGCTGGTATCCCCAACCCCGAGGATTTACACATCTTTCCTTAGCACAACTGTGTGCCTCATAAAACAGACCCAGGCATAAAAACTAACCCAAATAATTCACCTTGCTTTCTCACACTACCTTTTCAAGCCTGACTGAAAGGGAACACAGACCTGAACTCTTATGGAGGGCTGAGGTTTACTGCTTGCAGAGCTGGTTTGCTTTTCAGCTGATGGGATTGTATAGATTATATGATTTTTAATTTTTTTTTTAGCCAGAATGTCAAAAAGCTGAGTCAGCCATCCCACAGCTATTAAGATCCTAAAACTTCTTCCTCCTTACGGATTGCTTACCCCTACTCTATGCAGTCAGATGAAGATGAGTTGTTTGTTCTGGCAGAGGGACAGACAGTCTGTTTTCCCCTACATGTATACAACTAATTTCAAGTCACTGGTGTTCCAACTGGTGATAAAAGAGCTATCTTAAGCTTTTCACAGAACACAGTGACACTGTTAAATCAGCACAGCGTTTTGATTAGCAGAAAGATGGGAGCTATACAGCTTAATGAGAAAAAGGGGCAAAATACCTTTTGTACTTGGAGGTTTAAACCTCTAGTTTTAAAGGAAATAGGTGGCTGTATTTTTCTGTAAGTTGAACATTTTAACCTTACTGCTGATCCAAGGCTATTCAGTGTCAGGAATAGCCTGCACTGTTTGAGTAAGGAAGAAAAATTGCTCTCATGCCTTATTGCTCATCTGGTTAGACTTCTCCCTGTGGATGTGTAACAGGTAGCTGTGAGAGCACAGCCTGTGGGCTTGGGGACTTGAAGGACAGACAGGCTCTGCTAAATCTTCCTCCATTAGCTTTGAGGCTCACCTTTTGGTGCATATTCCTCTTCTAGGACTCTTTCCTTGAAAGTAGGGGTGGATGGGGTCTGTTCTGTCCTTAGAAACAGCATGGACCTCTGAGGTTCTTCTGTGGCACATCCCCTGTCACAGACATGTCCCTCATCTCCTCTTTCCCTGGGGTGGCTGTCATAGAATCACTCAGGTTGGAAAGGACCACTGAGATCACTGAGACCAACCTCTGACTGATCATCACCTTGTCATGCAGACCATGGCACCGAGTGCCACACCTAGGCATTCTTTGAAAACTTCCAGGAATGGTGTCCTTGCATTGCCAGGAAAGTTGAGTTCTCCTTGGCCTTCTTCAAGAGCATTCTCTTGGGTTTAGGACAGAAGAGAGTCCAGGACCCTTTCCTGAACCTTCCATTCTGGTTATTGAGGGATTTTTTGATCAGCTGTGAGAATGTGTCCTTTGGCAGGACACCTCCAGTTGCTGCTGATCCTACAGATAAATGCCTTCTAGTGCCTAAAATTTCCTGGTAGTTCCAGACCAAATTTATGCATGACACATTTATGCCCATTTGTTCAAGGACCAAGATGGTCCTTCCACTGAAATGGGTTTTCTCCCTGCTGAGGTTTAAATCTTTACTGTGTTTGTCCAGAGCAGTCTTCCAATGTGAGAGATACCAAAAGAGGGGAAATATATTTACTAAGTGGCACCTTAGGGAAAATGGTTGCAGCGCTTTGGAATTGTTTGCAGATGCTGTGACCCCACAGTGGTGTTTCTGGGACTGCTTTGCAGTGCCAAATGGCCTTAGGCTGCACTCTGCATGATGGCATCCCATCCCTGTGCTATCCCAGAGGGATCCCTGCACAGCTGACAAAATTCAGAATACATGCAGATATCAGAGTCTCTACATTAATTCAGGCCTCCTTGCATTTAGGCTCCTTCCTATGCTCATTCTCCTGGTACTGAGTGAAAACTGCACTCAGAGGACTTTGAGAGATGCTTAAATTACAGTTGACCCCTCCCTAACCTCTGACTTCCTCTGAACCAGAGACTTCAGTCTGGCATGTCTTCAGAGACAAAATCTCAGGGGTTCTCAGCTTGATGGGTAGGCTGAGTCAAATGTGATTATCCCTGGTGTTTGTGCCAAGCTGAACTGCTCCCAACCAGCCACTGCTGCTCACACACCCTTGCACTGCTCTGAGGGTGCTTTGTGCACTGCGCAGTAACTTTAAACCCAAAATGAGGGGTGAGAAGGTAAGGGATTCCCAACAGCAGAAAAAGGAATAGAATGATCACTTTCTCATTAAAAAAAAAAAAATAAAAAAAGCAAGCAGAAATAAATGATGGCTTATGCTGCCAAAGCCCAGGTCTGTATTTGAAGTGTAACTGAGTGTCCCCATGGCTGTCTGTGATGGGCAGAGTGCACCCTGCGCCGTGAGCGGGGTTTGACTGAGCCCAGTGACTCCAGAGGGATGACAGAAGTGGTGCTAAGCTTAGTTTAACACAATCTGCAGAAGCAGCTCTGCACAGTTGCTATAACACTATGTTAAACTAGGCTAAACTCTGAGTACTGCTACAGTCACTGCTTTTGGAACCATGCTGGAGTCAGTCTGTCGGAATGTTCCTCTCCTTTACAAAATACATAATCTCGTTGAAAATCATCTACTTTCCTGAAAGCTACTCAATGTGGGCAAAAAAGGCTGACAGTATTCCCTCCTGCCTGCTGATGTAGTAAATTTATTGATTCCTTATCTGCAGTGACACCAACCGCAAATTTATATTCATTTTTGAAATCGTATTTATGAACAGCTTCTCTGTTCATATCATCTCCTCAAATATGCCCATGTATTTGTATTACTTCTCAAGAAAGCTCAGTTTTTCAAAGCATTTTGAAAAAAAACCCATTTATTATTGTTAGTATTTTTAAAAACCTTCAGCCTCACTTAAAGGGAAAACCCTCTTTCACTTCCCAGCACCCCAAAGAAATTCCCTTTTTCACCCCATCTGTTGGGATACTGGTGAATTTGGGGGTTTGAAAGTATCTCAGGCAGGATTCCCCACCTGTCACAAAGCAACATATGGTCCTAACAGAGCTCTAAAACATCTGGCTGAGCAGTGAGCCTCACCTGTTGATAATTCAGTAGATGACAATTTCTGTCTGAATCAGCACACCAACAAGATTTCAGGAAGAAGAGACAGTTCCCAGATCTCCTTTTACATCTCACTGATAACAATCACAACACTATTGTTTTTTCAACAAAATGTTTTTTCTTTCTTAGCTTGAAACAGCTTTGTCTGAATAGTGAGCTGTGTTTTGAGATTAAAGAACAAAGATTGGTGGGTTTATGGTTAGGGAAAATATTCCAGATGTATCTGAAACTGCATTTCTTAAGAAATTTAGAAAGTGGTTTGTGTTTCTTGCTTGGGGAGGTGATTTCTTCTGCCTGTACTGTGGAGTGAAAGCCAGGGGAGATTACTTTGATATAATCTCAGTGTGTGTCCTGCTGAAGGAAAAGTGCTTGTCCTGGAGTCTTTGGCAGGAGTCCCACGCAGAAAATTGAAGTTCATCTTCCCAAATCCTCTCTGCAAATCTGTTTGTCTGCCTAGATAAAGTCTTCCACTCCCTGTGCTGCTTTGGTGCTGTTTCAGTGACTTCAGAGCTGTACCAGCAGCATCCATCTTAAAGGATGAGCGAAGTGACCCTTTCAGTCTCTTGCCTAATTCACACTGGCTGCTCTGCCATTAGTTACCTAATGATTTGTGAAATATTTTGTGATATACCTTGTGGTCTTCAGCTGAACAGTCCCTTGTAAGTGTCTAATGTTAGTAGTGATGGTGATACATAGCAAGTCACTGTTGCCTTTCCTCATGCATTTCTCTTTCATTTAAGCATCTTAGGTGGTTAAAAACTTCTGTTGCGTGGTGAAACTTTGAGGTTTTTTGGCAGCATCAGTGGAAGCACACAAGCAGAGTTTCCTCTTGCAGGCTTTCCTCCTGCCAGCAGTTCCCATTCACACCAGCAATCTCTTCAGCTGCACACAGGCTAAATTTTGCAGCACACCACAGCGTACCCTGAGATTTAGATTATTTTTTTTCTCTCTCCCTTTTTTTTTTTTTTTTTTTTTTTTTTTTTTTTTTTTTTTTTTTTTTTTTTTTTTTGTCCTCTCTCCTCTCCCCACCTTCCATTTGGAGCACATCTGAGCATCTGCCCAGGGTTTCAGGGAAACCAGGGAGTGGAAGGTGCTTGTGTGGGTGTAACTTTTATCCAGCACAGCTCTGGGCCCTGATCAGGGCTCACACCAGTGCCCAAGGATGAGTGAATGCTCCTACAGGCATTTGCCTAATCACAACTAGGGATGTAATTAGGATTATTCATGTTATGACAACTGGGAGGATTGGATCATGTGCACAAAGCCTGCCCAAAACTCCCACTGATTTTGGAAATGCCTGGATCTAAGATGACAGCCTTACTACTGAGAGCTGGAATGAAAGGGATGTAGAGAATCCATTCAAGAGTCACAAGCAGTGTGATTTTCAGCTTCAGAATCTCTCCATAACCATCAAAAACAAGCAGCTTGGTGTAGGTGATTCTGGAGAGACACTGGATTCAGAATAATGCTCCTTTATAGGACAAGAAACAAATAAGTGTATTTTTTTATTTCTTAAATCATTAAAAGCTCCTAATAGTCACAGTTTAAGACACATACTGTATGTACTTATTCTATACAACTCCACACTGCCTCAAATGCAATATGGGCTCTTTCTCTTGACAGCTGTGATATAGGAGCAAGCATTATTCAAATTTTTATTGAGGTTATATTATAAATGCAATTTCATTAGGGTTTTGTGTATTGCTCTAGGGAAAAAAAAATCCTGTGGTAATATTTTATATTGCTTTTAGCTTGTAGATAAGGTAATCAAAGCTGCTGCAGCACAACTTGATGTTAAACCCTGCCTCTGCAAACATGAGTGGCAGGTGCCTGACCCATCACCTGGTGAAATTGTGCATCTGGAATGTATTTAATGTTAACTTGGAAGACTCTGAAACACTTTCTGCACAAGTGATAGGTTCTGTGTGGGTGGACCTTGGCATGTTTCTTAGACCTTAACTTTAATAGATGCAGTTCCAGGTGTAACAAATTACAGGCTTTAAGTCAATATCAGAAAAGATGAAAGGATAAAAATAGCAGAAGCTCAGCAGTTGGATTGACAGGCAGGGTGGCCTTCTGATGGGAGCAAGGGGAGGGCGGGAGTGACAACTCCTTCTACATCCAATTAGTTCCACCTGTGAGATCTCCAAGAAGGGACTGGATTCTCAGGTCAGCAGCACTTCTGGTCCTTGGAAAAAAGCTAAACAGATGGTTTTCTAACGTGTTAAGTTTAGTATTTATCATTTCATACATGCATTATAAAGTATTTAATGGTAGATTAGGACTTCAGCAAAGAGATGAACGCTACATTCTGGTACAATAAAAGCTTGCAAACCAGCTCTTGTTTCCTCATTGAGAGTTTTGAATATCATGGTAACATAAACTACTGTCTTTATGATTTCAATATCTTAATAATCACAGACCTAATCCTTTTTCTAACCAAATCATCATTCATTCTTTTGAAATTATGATATAAATATAGATGCAAACACATTCAGTTATGAATTCTCATTTATAGAAACAAATCTTAGAAGACCAATATCTGTCTCTTCTCTGTGTGTTCAACACTCATGACCTGCATGGCTGTGGCCTTCTGATGGAGCTTTTAAAATAAGTTAAAACCTAAAAGTACCTCCAAGATGCCACAGAATTGTGAGTCAAATTAACTCTGCAGGTTTTCTCCAAGGCACACAGGAGAAGGCCTGGAGCTCTGAACTGTTCCATTTGCATTTGCCAGTAATTAGACAAATAAGGATATTTCTGTTTTGGCACAGTAAATTTTGCTCTGTCTGAGCAGAGCTGCTCTGTGCCTTGGAGATTCAGTCCTGCTGAGGACCACCCTAATCTGGTGTGGCATCTCAGGACTGTGCTTTCAACATGTGAAAGAGATGCTCAGAAAACTGTATTGAGAGAAAGCATCACCCTGCAGGAGCTGCCTCCCTGGGAGGAAGGTGTGTGTGTGTGTGGAAAAGCAGTGACAAATGATCTCATACCTTCAGGCATTACTGGAGGAAGCGCAGAACTCAGTGACTGGGGGCACATCTAAACACTCCACTAATGTACAATGCAAGAAAGAGCACAGGGTGTTAAAAATTAGTTGCTCTTAATGAGGGAATGAATCACTCTTAGCAGTAATGGAAAGGGAATGCCAACAGCAAATACTGCAGCTCCCAGCCAAATATGGTTTACATGTGGGGTTTGGGCAATACTGATGGTCACTAAATCAAAATGACAAAACATCAAGTAGTATCTGCATTTAATAACTTGACCAAACCAGTATTACCTTATGTAGATGACAACTGGAACTCCTGCAAGCTACTTCAAAAGGAGATTATTGCTGTTGTAAACTGTAGTTGCCACTTGATAATGATAATATTGATTTTTTATTTATTTATTTTTTAATTTTACCCCTCCTCTCCAAGTTATGGCTTCTACCACAGCCAAGCTATAGCACTATGAGGGGAAAAAATTAAAAAAGCAATGATTCCCTAGTAGTTAGCAACACATTTTCTGTAAGACTTCGAGCAGGATGTGCTGGGATAGGCTTACCATAAATATAGAACTGTGACAGATTTTCATAGGATTAGATATCAGCTCCATTTTTCCATCTTTATTTTTTTTTTTTTACTTGTCTCAAAGAGATCAACTGCTTGTCTCAATCTATAAATTCTGTACTCAAAAAGAATATAGCATGCCCTAATAGCTTGAACAAACAGCAGAAGGCTACCTTTGACTCCTGGTGTTAGGATTGATTTTGCTACACTCTCTGAAGCCCATACACTAGAAATAATTTCTGTGCTGTTCCTACTTTCCCACAAAGTAGCCCTTTGCTGTGCTCAGGCTGCCCCAGACCAGTGGCCCTTGTGCAGAGCAGGGCTCATTTCATGCCAGGTGTGCAGCAAAACTGTGAGGAGCTGCCACTTTAATTTTTAAAATCTGTCCCTAATGTGCTTTAGGTGATTTTGGTGAAAAGGCAGGGCGAAAAAAAAAAAGGAAAGAGGAAGCAAAGGATTGTACAAACAAAGGTTAAGAGGAAAACCCTAATTCCAGGAAGTTTTCCTTCAAATAGGAGCAGATGGTGGACCCATCTGGCCAGGCAGAAATATGCCAGGCTGGGCATACTGAGAATGGGCCCATGCTCCAAGATCCACCTCCAGCCATGAGCATCTTGGTACTAGGCTGGTTAATCCAGTAATTAATTAGGAGGGCTGAGTTTCAAGAGGGAGGCTTGAAAGGAGAGTTGGGAAAGGAAGAAGTTGTGGGCACACCGGGTGCTGCACGGTCAGGACAATATGAGCTTTGTGCCATGAGCAGAAGCATTTCTGGTCTTTTTACTCATGTGCCTTTCATGGGAGCTTCATGTAAAAAAAAAAAAAAAATTAGTTTCAACAGAAAATATCTGAAAAGCTCTTATTTTGCACTGAGAAAACTTTAATGGGCAAAACTGCAAATAAAGTCACTACATCTGAAGATTAAAACTTGTGTTCTTGCCAGGTTTTGCCCTCATCTGTCAAATGACTAGGCTAAAGTAAACTTGAAATAGATTTTCATTTATTTTTCATCTTCACTGTAATTCAAAGACTGCCCTGTTAAAAGCCTTTCGTAAATCATTTGGTCAGTTTTTCTCAACAAAACAGTCTTTAAGTAATGCTGTATATCAGCCTCTTTTTTGACGTTTTCATTTTTTCATCTTGACATCTTCTCTTAAAAATAATACAGGGTTTGTCCTATTATCTTTTTTCAAACTGTGAGGTGAAGGGAAGAAGGCTTCAATTTGCTCCCCACCACAGCAATTGAAGTATGCAAATCAGACACACATGTCACTCTGCAGTTTTCTCTCCAAGTTTTCCTTTCAATCTCACTGCCTGGTGTTAGGAGAACAGGTGTGTCAAGAAACTTGCATAACTACATCAAACCTGGATGCTGGAAATCACACAGATTTTTTTCTCTAAGGTGGACAGTTTCTGTCTAATTCCTTCCCAAATGCAGCTGGGGTTTGACTCTAATCTGACTGACCTGAAGAATTGCCTCTGCTATGATCTGCCACATCATTTGTGTTTGGCCTTTGCAGACCAAGAAAAAGTCAATGATGATTCTATAGATGAAACAAGTGAAAAAATGCACTTCACTACTTGAGCAGATAAACTCATTTTTCTTATTAGTACTGTGAGTAAAAGCTGACTGGTTTGTGGATGTGCGTGCAGTTATTTCTTTAATAAGAGTAGCAGCCTTTTCTTTTTCCTAGTTATCCATGCTTCCCTGAGATGCTGTGGGGTTTAATAGCTGACTATAACTGACTGTTAGAGAGGAGTTAGGGGATTTATCAGAAGTAAAACTGCAGTTCTACCAGAGCCTGTGCTGCTGCAGGGGTGGGTGGGTGTTTCAGGATGCACATCCATGTGTCACTGGCACGGAGGGACTGCACAAATTCAGTCCCTGAGCTCTTCCACACCACGTTAAAGACAATGTCAGTGCAAGAAATGTGTCAAGCAGCATTCAGCAGAGCCATGTCTGCCTTTGCTGTAGACTAATACAATGCTCTTCTCTTCAGTGAGCACTGTCAATCAGTACAGCTGGTGATCCAGCCCCAATATACTCGTGGATGAACCTGACAAATCCTGTGTAATTACGCTGAGCTTCAACTTCTTTTCCTTGTTTCATCTCTATGGCAGGCAGATTGTGTGCTGTGTAGTTCTGGTCTTACATCTGTTTGAGTCTGCTGTGCTCTGTTCTGTGGTCCCAAGGGCTGGTTTGAGAGTTCAGCTCTACCAGACACAGCCAAATTCCTGAACCCCACAGTAGTCAGGAATCAGCCTCATCATATTTTTCTGCAGTTTCCATGTGCAGCAATGTTGAGATTTTCTTTAAGTTTTATATGAGGACCTCATGGTTGTACACTTGCTTATAGCCAACTCTCTGTCCTAAACCATTTCTCTTCTCAGTGCTGCTGCAGGGCTTTAAGAGGGATGTGTCTTGGAGACACAAAAGATTGTGAGCATCCTTCCCTTGTGTGAGGGTTTACCAAAGATCACGTCTTGAAGAGGGGAAAACCCTCCCTGTTGGAACAAAGTGCTGGAAATATTTGGTTGGCTTGTGAGAGCAGCCATAAAGAAACTCTGCCAGGGGACAAGAGTGAGGTGGTTTTGGTGCTGGTGGGGATTGGCAACTAAAGAGAGAAGTGGATGAGGGGAGCCACATGAAGAGACACGTGAGGGAGGCAGGGCCTTTCTCCCAGGCTTGATTTCAGCCTCTTGGTGCCTGGACAATTTCAGGACCATTATCCATGGGGAGTTTTCTCTCTGTTGCTGCCAAATGCCTGGCTGTGACTGTGCCCACCCTGCTCTGTACTTGGGGATGTTTTTCCCCTGGTCCCTGAAGGAGGGAGTGCCCTTCCCTCCCTGCTCTGGCCACTCCTTTTAAAGAAGTGATATGCAAAACCAGATAACCTCTGGATTGTAGAGAAAAAAGCTGGAGGACAAATGGGCCAGGACTGGTTGGCAGATGCATCTAAAGGAGGAGCTGCATGGAGCATTGCTTATCCAGGCAAATTTGGCAGAATCCTGAATAAATGCCTGGTAATCTGAAAAATCACTAGGAATCCCTTTTAATATAATCATCATCACTGAACCAAACAGACAGAAAATCTTCTACCAAACCTGGGTGGTTGAAGGAAGAGCACCAAATCCTCTTACACTGAAGGAGGATGCTTGAATTGTCTGTGTGCAGTTGGATTTTTATTTTTTTTTGCACAACCCATCAGAAATAAATGCAGCTATTGGGCAAGGACTGTCAGTGCACAGAAAAAACCATCTCATGATGTTTTCATATTTAAACAGACAGGAAGGGAGGAAGTGTGGGTTCCCAAAAAAGGTTTCACACAACGCCTTTTCTCTGTCACTAAAGTGAAATATAACTGCCATGCTAAAAGGTTTTGCAGCAGCAATTTGCTTTGAATTGCAAGCATAAGATAAATGTGCCATAGAGGTCTGGATTCCTGAGCTGTGAAGGTGGTAAAAAGGAGAATGTTCTCTGGTCCAGAACAAAAAGATATTTAGAAATATCTTGTTTCAGAGCTCCCAAAACATCTTAGCTACAAGTGGAGATACTCTGCATTCCCTGTCTTGTTCTCATAACATGTTGGCCTTTTGTTTTCCAGCTGTACCGCCAAACTTCCCGATGCCATTAGCGTTGCTGTCATGTTCAATGTTGTCAGACTTTTCTTTCTACGAGGAACTCTGTGTCTTCCAGGTTTTTTTCTCCCCCCAAATGTGCATTTTCTCAATAGGATCCAACCACGAGTTGCACAGATAAAAGTTTTTGCAAAGTAGCATCATTAAAGTCAAGGGGAATGTAGCCTTTGACCACAAAGGAGGCAGTCTCAGCCCATAAAATAAGAACCATGTCAGTGATATGTCAGCCTGGAAATAACATGAGTCAGAGCTGAGAATCAGAATCAAGAGCATCCAATGATGCTCATTTAAAAAGTAATAAAAAATTGAAGTACATAGAAATATTTGAAACACTGCATGAGAAGGAATTATTTTTTAAGAGTACTTCTAGTTTATATTATCCAGAGCATCTCAATGGAATAGCTCTATATTAATAATATCTCATCTATTATGTATATTGCAATATGCCTAACACAATTGCTGAAGTAATTTGGAGTTGCTAATTCTTTTATTTGTTTTTATTCCCTTTTCTGAAGGGGTAAAAAGATTAGGAGAGTAGTTTAGAGCAAAGCATACATTGCACTACAGACTTCTCACAGATTAGGAGTATCAGTCATTACATTCCTTGTTTTTCTATTTCAGCCTAAAAATCTATTTTTCTAGAGCTCTTCTTCAATTCTGCCTCCATTTTAATGCCCACTGACTGCACTGTATCATCACATCATTGCATTATTTATTTTTGATTATTTAATATTTCACTAGAATTCCATTCTCAAGTTACTTTAATATAGTCCTATTTGAAATGTGCAAAATAAGGAAGCTAGGGAATGCAGAAGTAGCTGAGTATTGAATTTTTAGTCTGAAATTTTGACTAATCTGGGTTAAAGGGTCCTGGCTGATCCAGTCTATAATACACTGACCAAGATCAGATGTCTTTTGAGATGTCTTTTCTTCTGACAGACAGTGCATAAATCTTGATAACTGATAATTATTTTAGACCTTTTGTAAGTGTTTGAAAAGTCACTGGGAAAAATGCAGAGGATTTAGAAGTAAATCCATGAGCCTTCAGCTGTTTTAGACTTTTTCCCCCACTGTGCCTCCATAAGAGATTCCCTCTGTTAACTCATCACTAAAGCAATCGTGTACTACTTAACAGAGGTGCTATTTTCTACTTCATGTGTCTCCCTATGAATTGTGCAGGAGGCATTAGAGAGCCCTGCCTTCCACTGAACACATAAAAAGGCAGAGCAGAAAGAAGCTTTGCAGATTTATTGCATTCTCTGTGCATAGCTTTTCTGGGAGAGAGGGAGAGAATTGGCAGTGGGTTGTGCTGTAGAGCAGAGTCTACAAGGACAGGAAAACCTTTGCTAACCCCCAAAGATCTTGAATAGCTCCTTAAAACACTCCTCATTACCAGGAACATATTTTCCATATGTTATCTAGAGGTAATACTGAAGAAACCTGTTATAAAATCTGGCTCCTCTTCCTCCCCTCAACCCTTTCATCTACAATTTCCAGATCGAGGGAAGATCAACAGGGAATGAAGTCCAGGGATGCTCTGGTAGGAGGCAGGTCACCAACATCCTTCCAGATGGCACTTCCCAGAGCACCTCCCACCAGCTGTTGTGGGCTTCCTGTGGCAGGAGAGCAATCCCTCTGGGAAGAGGTGTCACTTTCCCAGGTGAGCAGCCTCTTTCTCCTGCTGACCAGCTGATTTCCAGAGGAGTCCCACATGTGCCATGGGCACCAGTGCAGTGGCAAAAAGCATCTTTCCTATAGAAAGGTTCTGTTTGATTTTCCCAGGCAGACAGCAAGTCACAGGCTTTCAATGCAGATTTATTTTATCCTTCTTGGAGGATGAAAAAGCAAGATAAACAAAAACCCCCTAACCTATTAGGGGATATAAAATCTTATTGAGAAAGTTTCTTATGTTTTGAAGAATCTCTATCTTCAATAGTCTCAGAGTTCAGCGTGCCTCTCTTCAATATCCAATAAAACTGAAACTTAATGATTGCTGAGCTGTGCAGGTGAGACTCCAAGGGTTGTTTTTCCATATGCTTTCCTGTGGCTTTCTTGGTGTCTGTTGTGCCTG
This sequence comes from Phainopepla nitens, assembly GCA_013400175.1. Classification (NCBI taxonomy): domain Eukaryota; kingdom Metazoa; phylum Chordata; class Aves; order Passeriformes; family Bombycillidae; genus Phainopepla; species Phainopepla nitens. The sequence continues at coordinate 94,706 of VXBQ01005188.1, forward strand.
GCCTCTGACGAGCAGGTGGAACTGGGGGACTGTTCTGCTGAAATGCTGTGCTCTGCTTCAAGGCTGTTTTCATTTGGGGTAAAAATTCAACCACTGACATTATTAGGCTGAGCAACATAAGGCCTAAGTACTAATCTGAGGTTTCTTAGTCAGTTCTTGACTTCTCAGACCTTCACTGTTTTGCCATCTGCTATAATTGAAAATTGCCTTCTGCAACCAAAGGGAAAATCTAATTTCTCAGCAAGCCATATGGGGTTATTAAGATCATTAAACCCTGATATACCAAAATGCCTGGGCCAAAAGGACCACAGGGCATGTAAATATCGTGTGATTCATTTTATAGCTTCAGACTGCAAGTTGGGAATTATTTTGATGGCTGTCTTGTGATGAGAAGTGCTGGTCAGGTAGGTTTCAGCAAACGTTGCTTGGTGAGGTCAACCCATGACAGGTTTGCTCAGAGCTGTGATGGATGAGAAGTGGTTTTAACAGTTTTTGATCACAAAGGGTAAACTTCTTGCATCAGCCTGACAAATGATCAGAACCCAGCCAGTGTCCTCGATTGTATCAGTGATGCTAAAGGCAGCCTTGAATATTAAGAAATCAGAGAAGACAATTTCCATTTTTTAGGAGGACCCTGATTTGGCTTCTCATACAGGACCTACAGCTGATAATATATTTTGGACTCCTTTCCTTAAGAATAGGAAAACTATTCCCCTACGAATGCCTGTGTATGAACACTTTAAAACAGATCTCCTTAATTTTTTGTTCTATTTTCTATTTCCGTAGCTGTGATATTTTATAAGATTTCTCTCTAGCAAAACCCACTACTGTCTATTTGATACAACTATGGGGGAGAATACTAAAGCTGATTTTTTTGTTAATAGGGCTTCAGAAATGAATGCAGGAGCTGTGAAATTTACATGAAATTAAAGAAAGAATAGCTCAGTAAATGCAAATAAATGCAGGAACAAATATTTTAATTTGGATTCATGATTAACGCCAAAGGATTACCAGCAAACCATTACAATGTGGTGATGACATAGAAACTCAATGGGAATAAAAATTCTATATTCTATATGCACTAGTTAACTGATGGCAGGAAGCTATTTTTAGCAGGACAGCTCAGAATAATTTAATATTTTCTTTTTTTATAAAAAACATAGCAATTGATTGTATTTCAGGTTTTGTCTATGCTAATTATGTCTCAGAATATTTTTTCTGTATAGTATTATATCAGTTCCTTCATTGTAAAATGTTCTCTCTGGGATCAATAGATTTATTCCCATTCTTCAAGTTATTAAGAGAATTTTATTGAAAATAGGCATTACTGATTGCCACTTTTCCTTAGTGCTGTGTAACTAAAGGAGTTAAGAACAAATTGGTATGATTACATATAAGAATTACAGATAAGGAAAAGAGTGAAAAATGTTTCCCTCCTTCACTTTTCTAATGATCTCCATCTGACTGCATTTATTTTCTCTCTGTGTCAGGGGTTTCTGTCTCAAGACAATAGAAACCAAAGCAGGTATAGAAAGGCTTTAGTTTCTGTAGCACTGGGGTCATCTCACCTTACCACTTTGAAATCAAGGTAAATTAAATGAGGTAAAAAAAAGTATTTCCACCTGTTCAAATGGCTTTTGTATTTTAGTGTTCTTGGATGTCACAGTGAGACAGCAATACTTATAATTTTCTCCAAAACTGGGAGTCCACTCAAACTTTATATATTTTCTTTTACTTTTCTTTGAGAAACCATGAAAAAACATGGTTGGTTTTTTAATTTGCACAAGGCGTGCATTTCTTTTGAAGTTTTTGTTGCTTTTGAACTTCTCCTGGATATTGAGGCTGCCAGCCCAGAGTGGTACTCGGGAGTAGCCTGAAGGATGCACGCCCACAACATGCGCAGGTAGGCCAGGCTTTCCAAGCCAGAACTGCTTGGGAGAGGGCTGGGGATGGGAGCTGAAGACCTTGGCATTGAGGCAGGGCGCTCAGAGGTCCTGTCAGGGCGCTCAGAGGTCCTGTCAGGGCGCTCAGAGGTCCCATGGCTGTGTGTGTAGGTAAATGAACCTGCTGCCACTTTGGCGCTCCCACACCACGCGTCGTCATCCCTCCCCTCTGCCAGGAGCATGTGCCTCCTCCTGCTGCAACCACGCTTCTGTGGCTGCATCCATTTGAGAGGAGTGTATGAAGGAGCCCTCACCCTGCTGTAATTGCAGTGTCCTCCTTAATACATCTCAAACACAGGAAAAAATGAGCGGAGGCCTCAATAACGAAGTGTTTGCTGGCACGACGTGCCCACAGAAATCATTGTTGTACCTGATTGCTAATTAAAGGCAGCACAAACCCAGTGAAATCCTAACTCATCTGAAACTAATGGGAATTTTATCTCCACCATGTGCAAGTTTTGTTTCTGGCTTCTTTATGCACTGCTGGTAGTGCTGGTCTTTGATGTGGATCACAAGTGAGCCCATGAGGGATTATGCAATGGAAATAATTTGAAGCCATCCCTGACCTAATCTGGCTTGAAGATCAAGAGCTCATAATATTGTTACTGACAATGAGGCTGGGCATGTTTGTATTTGTCTAACTTCAGTCTTAAGTGTGCCATGAACTATGGGTGTGTCTTCCCTGCAATATCCTTCCTCTCTGCATTATCAGAGCAGTAATGTATACATGATTGTTGTGGCTGAGTGTCTCAAATTCTGAGAATCTCTCCAATCTAAACACCAGTGCCATGAGAAAGTTGTATTTTATTGATTTCTCTTTTCACATTATTAGGCTGGTTCCTCCTGCACAAGATTTATTCATAGGCTTTGCTTAATTTTTGCTTTCAGCCTTACAGTGTGTCAAATCAATATTTATTTTCACCTGTGTGAATGATTCCACAGCAATACCAGGCTTCCCCAGTTTCCAAGTAGCAGATTAGCAGCTCTGCCTCAATATCAGGGGCGATAGTGGAAACATCATCTAGAGATGTCTTCAAGGGATCAGCTACAGCATTGCCTTTAGAGCAAAGCTGTACAAGAAACAAAGCCACTACAAATTAATGTTATAAGACACCATTTCTTACTAGAAGCGCTTTTTGTAACTGATAAATGGAGAAAACAGAAGTAAAATATGCCCTGGTTTTAACTAAAGTTAACTACAGAAATCAATGCAAATATATTGGAACATAACACAAAAAAAGGTGTGATCTTCCCAGGAGAGATAGACAAGAGAGCAGAGAATACACTGACACCTAAAAATGACTGTTGGGGAAAGATATTCTTTCTTTCCTATTTTCAAAAATTCAGGCTCAGCTTCAGGCTCCCCAAATCTGTGTCTGTCTTCGGGTCAAGGTTGAAGGAGGAGTCAGGGCTATTTCCTTATTTCAGTAAAGCACTGGTGAACTCTGCTTTAGTCACACAGGTGGGAAGGCAGAGAATGAAACAAGGCAAGGAAAGCTGAAAATCTCCGCCTCATTAAATGGGAGGACCTGTCCTTCCAGCAAACTGCTACAGAAAGTTAAAAGGGATGAGATCAAGCATCTTTCTTCCTTCTTGAGCCGTACAGAATTCAACAGATAGAAACATCATATTTTCTGTTGAAAAAAAATACTCTTTTCCTGATAGATAAATCACCTGCTGTTCACCACAGCTGGTGACTTTCTCATTAAATAATGTTCTATTTAATAATGTGCATCATTAGACTTAGATAATCCAGAACTTAAAATTTCAGGGTGCTCTCAGCACTGGCAGAGTGGGCAGGGGGACTTTCAGTCTTCAAATCTGTTTTATCGATCTGCAGGCTACCTGATTTTGTATTACCAGAAAGCAGTAAAAATTAACTTCTAGTTCTTGAGAAAATTCAGCCCTAAGAAAATAGATTAAGTCTAAGAGCCCTGTCTTTAAGGACAATAACCATGTAGTGCTGCTAATGGAAATGCAATTGAACGCCCTTTGCTTGGATAAGCATCCCTAACAGGATTGTTTAGTGTGCAATGATTTCATCTGACTAAGTGACTTCACTGTGAATCAGCTTTAAAAGTAGATTTCTAATGAAGATTAACAAAGTAATATTTATCTGGGCTGTGTGCTTAAACTCTTGGATCATGCTGAGGACCTGGAGCCTGAGGTGGATGAAGGCAGCCTCTCCTTTAGGATTATTGCCAAGGGAAGGAGGAGCATCTGGCTTGTTTGTCCAGCTCCTCATTCCTAATGAATTTATTTATAATAATTACTTTCTTATGCCTCTGTAGTTACAGTCCAGTGGTTGATCTTCGGGAGGTGCAATGTCAACTCAGCAGGTTGAGATCTCTTTAGATGATTAAATCTGTCAGGGAAAACAAGCTCTTCAATATATGCATTTTCCTCCTTGTGTGAGGTCCTTAAAACCATGAAGGGTGATAGATTCATATCCACACTTGGCACCTACAGAGCTAAACCTATATTTAAGATTTTTTTATCCATTGGTCAGCCCAATTCTTTACAGGCAGCAAGGATCATTCAAGGAAGTGTCCCCTCACTTCAGGTGTGATAAATGTTTTTTGATTTCCCATCCCTTATCTGCTGAGTGAAGTTACACACTGTATATAATAACACCCATATTTTTAAGATTTTCTATCATCTTGTTATCAGTAGAAGTTATAAATCAGAATATTCATCACTTTTAACTCTGTTCATGGTACCATATATATCTGCTGAAGTGTCTCTGTGGATAAGGCAGGCTATATGAAGCTAAAAGACCCAGAGAATTATGTCCACATCAGTGAACATAAAAGTATCATCAAGTTTTTTTCTGTAATAACACTTTTCAGCTGAATTGGCCATGCTGTGACCTCTGTTAAATTTATGGGAATGAGAGATTTGAGGCTACTCCCTGGACTTTCAAGTTCTTGAATGATTGTGAGAAGAAAAGAATCATTTAGGGATCCCTTCAGTATAAAGTGCTGCAATTCAGAGTTTCCTCGAGCCTTGGTGCTGATATGAAGAGTTATGTTTAGACCTGGGTAACCCTTCAGTTATCTCTGACAAAAACCAAGACATGAGTCTCTCTGAACCATATCTGGACAGATAAGGATTCAGAAAATATGTATAAATACAGTGAAGATTGGGTTCTGTCAGGCCTTCTCTAAGACACCTCAGAGTAAGAGTTCAAAGAAACTAATAATAACTCAATCCTTAATCTCACAAAATCAGAGTAATATTTTTACAGGGATGTGCCTGTGTTTGCGACCATCTCAGCTCTATACTTTTTATATCCCAATCCCTCTCCTGATTTCTGTGTAGCAGTTCCACAGTAATCCAATGCATTTGAGAGATATCACTCCACACTTGTTCCATACAAACAACAGCAACATGCACCAAAGGTAAGATTCAACTTAATTTTGTAGAAATGGTTCTTTCTATAGTAAGCAGAAAAGTCACGAACGTACAAAGTAGCCCCGGTGTCTGGTATAAGTGAGATGCACAATTCCATCTGCTCACTGCTGCAAGGACTTTTTTTGGTAGCAATATAGGCACCACTGGAAAAGGCTTCTGTTGGGTGAACCTCTGCTCAGCACCATTTCCGAAGGTCTAATGGAGGTGATGCTTTTTGCGTGTGTGTTTCACCACCCATCACTGCATTTTCGTGGCCTTTCTGATGAAAGGACTTGGCTGTGCAGCAGGGGAAGGACTGTTCCCTGGCATTGTCGAGTCTGACACTGAATATTGAGTCTGGCTGAGTGTCTTTGGTGAGTGAGGCAAAGACTGTGCCAGAAAGCACCTGAGAAAGCTCATCTGGGGAAGTTCTCAGGGAAGGAATAAGGCAGGAAGGGAAGGCAAGCTGGGTTTGGCAGCATGGGGGGTGTGGGAAAGGCTCAAATCTGAGTTTCAAAGGGGAAGATAAAAAGAGAAATTTCCTAGGGATCCAAAGGAGCTTCTGTAGCTACAGATTGTTACCCTTGGAAACCCCACTGGACTGAGAGCAAGGGAGGAAGAAAGGCTGTGCCATGCACAGACATAATGAGCAGGGACGAGATTTGTTTGCAATTTCCATGTTTCACCTGGCAGAACCAACCTTTCTTTATCTTGCTGTAGTCTGCTCTCCAGCAGCACTAACTTTGAAGTTTAAAAGTGCTGTTGGTGTCTTGGAGTGCTTTAAGCGAAAGATAAAGACATCTCCATCACACTCCTCTGGATACCTTAATGTCTTGTCACAATTTAGGTGTGGGCTTGGAGAGGCAGCTCCATTTTGTGCCATTGAGGGTTTCTTTTTCCCAGAGGTATGTTATAGAATTTGTTTTAATTCCAGACTGGGAAATTTGCAGGTACGTCTAACTTAGGAATTTTGGTCTGCAGAAATCTTGCCAAAATCTTAAAGCTTATGGAGGCCATGAAATTGAAGCAAACAACTTAAACATTTGAAGCTTTACAGCCAATCTGGGGTTAATAACTTGAAATATAACATTTTATATCCTTTTTTTACCATAGCTAGCAAACCTATCAGCACTTTATAATTTCAGATTTAGTCTACTTGAGAGTAGTCCATGTAGTATCGAGGAATATTTTTTCCAGAAATAATTTAATTTTAAAAAGGGGATTTTGTTATAGCTGGAGGTCACTGTGTAAGTTCTGTGTACATGCATTCTTTAGAAGATTGCTGAAGACCATTTAGAGGAATATTCAAAGAGTTACCCAGTGGGGAAAAAAACACTACCTGGAATTTTTGCATTAGTGGTGAACTGACTCTAATTATGTTGAACTTTCACTGATAAAGGAGGTTTCCCTTGCAATATTAGGACCCTAAAAATATACTGCTGAAACCACAGTTGTGTAAACACCTGTAATAAAGTACTTTCTCAAAGGTCTCAGAACAAGCCTGTAACCTTGTGACCTCAGCATAGATATTGTTGTGGTATTATGGCTTTAATTTTGGCAGCAGCAGGCCAGGGAATTTCATGAGTAAGGATCTCACAGTCATTAGTGAATAAGAAAGAGAGGAAAAGATCTCCCAAACCCACCGTGGCTTTGGTGAAAGCCCAGTGGAAATGCTGATCATTAAGGTAAGCTCCCAGCTAATCTTGTGTGATTTGGAAGACTAAAATTGAAGTTCTGACGATCTGTACATTGACACATTGGAGGTTTTTTCACTGAAACCAGAGTGAAAGGCTCAAATGGCAGAAGCTGGCAATGGTAACAGTTTACTGATCCCTGCTATAGGTTTGGGGTATGTTCAGTTCAGGAGCAGGGGTTGCCTTAAAGGAGAGGGTGCCAATGGATCTCCATCTGTGTGTGTGGCTACAGACACATTTTGACAGCAAAATCACCTTGGGAAAATGAGTAAATTTGGTCAAATGGTGTGTGGCAATGGGATTCTTTGGCAACTTCCATAAGATCACTTGGGCTTTCCCCTGCCAGGCTGAAAGGCTTAAGAGCTAGTTTGAAACCAGCAAAAACCTGCCAGCCTTGCTGGAACTGACTGCTTTCCTTTTCCTTCACTGGCTTTCTGTTAGCAAAGGAATGTTTAATCATGCCTCTCTGTTTTAAAGATAACAGTGTGGCTTTCCCTGGAGTGATTTTTAAAGTGGTTAATCAGAGGGACAAACCTGAAAAGGCAAGAAATATTTAATTAGTGCCTTTTCTTCTGCTAGCCAGCAGTCCTAACCAGATGCCTTCACTTCAGAGCCATCCAAGTAATCAGCCTGGTAACGTCACTGCATCTCACATCAGGCACCTGGCAAGTCCAGCACTAACTGCATCCCAGAAAATGTCTGCTAAGGAAGGCTACTCCTGAAAATTACTTTCAAAACCTGAGAGTGAGCTTCACACAGGGCTGAAAACAAACTGATTTTTGTATGTTGAATTATAATCTAGCCCTTGCCATTACTAGGCACTATCAAAAATCCTGCAGGAAACCAGCATAACGAAGAACTAGTTAATGGTGGGTTTGTTTCAGCGGAGAGAGGATAGGAAACGTCAGTATGGAGAATAAAAAGCGTGAGGGTTTTCTCAGTGATGTGATTTCATGCAGCACAGCTTTCCAGCTTCTATTCAAAGTCACACTGACATCTTGGTGTGCAATTTCAGACAGTAGATCAGGAATTGTATATAACCCCCCTGTCTTTATTCTTAATGAGATTTGCGTAAATAACTCGCTAGAAAAAGTATTGAAAACATATAATTCACTCCTAAATATGAATGCAGATGGCAGGTAAGAGGAACTGAATTTACTAGCCTTTCTGCTGCATGCTCTGCAATGGGTAATTCAAATACATATGATATTTTTGGCATATGAGCTGCTGTATGCAAGCTAGCACAGGATTTTGTAATAATGATGTGTTTGCAGGACACATTTGCTATCTTGGACACATTATTGGTTACACAGTACTGGCTGGCAGCCAGCTGCACTTCAGATATGTTAAGTTATGAGAAATGATCTTTATTTCTATTCAGAAAGCCACTGCTTTCCAGAAAAGCATAGATCTGTGCTGTGTTGACCTGACCAGAGGAGTGTTTACTTGCTTGCCCTCACCTCTGCTGGAGTGGGGCTCAGCTGCCCTCCACTCACGGCCATGGGCTTTATCTTTGCTCCTGTCTGTGTCTAGGCCTAAATTCCTTCTTCAGCTACAACCAGCAAGAACCAGAGGCACATGGAAGGGATTTGGTGACCAGGTGGGGCAGAATGTTAGAGAAGTTGAAAACCAAATTTTGTGTTCCCCAAAGGCTGACAGGTTTTACCTATCTGTCACTGTTCTAGCCTTTTTTAGAACCAAGATCTCTCTGCAAAAATGAGATTTCAAGTGCCCACCAAATTCAGAGGATATAGCATTTTAGTTTGTGCTCATTTCTAGGTGGATTCTGCTTTATAAAAATAAACTTGACGTGAATCTCTCCCTTCCACAGAAGCTAATGATGTTCCCTGCAGCACTCCTAAGCCCAAGTCATTCCTGTTTTATTGGCCCAACTTCAGACAAAGATTTTACCTCCCTCCCTGTGCAAACTTTGAGGTCTTTCTCACATAGTAAATAATTTCCTTTAGAAGCATTAAATCAGGAACAAATATATTAGGAAAATATCTGCTTGACTTCAGCTTAATCTGTGTGCTGTGCTATAAATCTGTGCCTCTTGTTACCAATCCTTATTTTATGGAGAATTCCTGTTATATCAATTCTGTCATGGTAAGAGGAGTAGTCATAGAAGCAAAAAAAGAAAACAAAAAAAATACCACAAGCTCTAATGAAACATGTATTGTGCAATCAATATACTACAATTGTTTCTGAGAACTTTATATTCTGTACAACAGACCAAAATCTCCTTTATAGATTGCCCTTGTAAGACAAAATTTGTCAGTCCATCCAAGATGTAACCAAGGGAAGAATGGTGTAAATATTCTCCGTGTGAGAACCAAACAATCAGCCAAAAGTCAAAACTGAGACCAGAGCTTCTCTTTGATAGGGGTGTAGTTCAAAAATGCCTCTTGGACTCTGAAACAGGATCATCAGTCTGTTGATGGTGTTCACAGGAGGAGCTGGCCAAAATGAATGGGATTTTTTAGAGGCAACTGTCAGCTGGTGCGATGTGAGTATATTGTGGCAAGATTCTGAGAGCTGTCATGATTGCTTGGAAAGCAATATAATTTCAGGCCAACTAATTTAATCCTTTTGATGCCAAGAGATTTGCTCCTGCTAAGTCCAAACACAGAGATATCTCACCAGCACTTTTATTAAGGCAAACTATGTGAAAGGTTCACTCCATTTTGATGGACAGATTATTAGGGAAAAGCAATAATTTGCTGACGCCTTATTTTCATGCCAGTTCTGGGAATGATATTAAACTTAGCTTCAAGGCCAGCTCTCACCATCTCAGGATGGTTTGGATTTGGTAAACTCCACCAAGCATCCTCTCAGCAGTATTGTCAGTATTAGAAACACAGCACACATCCATGCCTCAGGAATAAACAGAAATAAAGCTCTTCCCTAAAGTAACCTAACCAGAATTCATTCCCCCTACTTTTTATTGTTTGGTTCACCTCTGTAAAGCTTCTCAGCATTTATATTCATTTCACACTGTCAAAAGCTGAACAGAAGTAAGATAACAAATGGTTCTGGTAGCAGCTGTCACCACCTACTGTCTGTGTATGCCTGTGTGAGTCTCTAAATGGAAATAAAGTACTTTAATAACACATTTTCTCTAAACTGTCCTCATGGATAAAGTTACTCTCAAATCAGTCCATGAACACTTTCCAATTCGGTGCCCACTTCAGACTGCATCTCTGTCTCTCCTCTGCAGCCTGGGTTGGTATGCAGCAGTGTGATTTAAAGACATTTCAGATGAAAAACACTCTAACAGCACACCTTCTCTGGCTGCTGCTTGCCTGCATTAGCTGCTTGTGGTGTTTGAGCCTTCTCCCAGCATGCCTAATTTTGTGGCTATAAATTAACCTGCCTGCCTATTGCCTTTTTTTTTTTTGGGTTAAAAAAAACCCCCCTCCTTTTTTTTTTTTTTTTTTTTTTTTTTTTTGGCTCCCTTGGCTCAAGCCAGGAAGTGTCCAGAGCCACAAATTAAACACAGACTGCTCTGCCCTCCCTGTTCCTGTTACCATTCCTTCCAGGAGCAGGTGGCAGCTGGGAGGATAAATACCTCCAATTTCTTAGGGCCCTGAAGAGAAAAGAAACTCCATCTCAAGGTGAGCTCTGAGCTACTGCTTTCCATGGAGAGATGTGAGGCAGCACCACACCTTTGTGTTTATCTGTCCTTGGGTACCACAGTGCTGACAAGAGATGCAGGGAGCTTTGGGGTTCAGGTGCCCTAAAGGATTTTTGTCTTGGAGAGAAGACCTTTGTGGCCTGAAAGGCCCTGATCACTCATGACGGTGACTTTGAGCCAATATCTTTCAAGATGGGTTAATGCCTTCCCCAAGGT
>VXBQ01005188.1:105604-253760 GCA_013400175.1 Phainopepla nitens
GAGTTCTTAATATTTTTTTTTTTTTTTTTTTTTTTTTTCCCTCATTTATGCTACCTACTGAGCAATCTACCACATGGTCCTTGCCTGCATTTCTTGGTGTTTGTTAAACATGTGGTTTGCATCTGTTTAGGTCAATGAGGCTTTTGGTTGTAAGTGACAAGTGGTGGTGATTATTTGTCATCAAATATACTGCTTAACATTTACAAAGCATAGAGAAATTGCTTGGTGTTTTTGAGCCCCTGTCACCTCCAGGTAAATAATTTAAAAGCATGTGAGGAAGCCAATTAGAGTTAATTAGAAATTGACTGATCTGCTTTGGCACCAAAATTATTGGGAAATATGGCTTGTCTTTTCTGGAATACAGATTTTGCTCTTGTGCACACACACGAGTGAGGAAAGCTGTTGTTTTATGGTCAACCTGTAGTATTCCTTTGAGAAAAAAAAAAAGTACTTTTTTTGCCATATATGTAAGAGCAGTTCAGGCAAGAACAAGAGCATTAACCCTTACAGACACAGTGCAGTTTCTCAGCTTTATTTCACAGTGATGGGCATGCTGGAAATGTCTATAAGATTAATAGATACAAATTCAGTGATCAGAAAATGGGAGCATGTCCAAATGGATCATCACAACAGATCCCTACTTTATCTGTTGCACAAGGCAGGTTTGAGCCATCTGTAAGCTTCACATTCCTGGTCTAAAGTTTTCTGCAGCCATAAAAGACAATAAGTATCAGTAGGGAAAAAAGGATCAATTTCTTGGCTTTGAAGCCTAAATTATACTGATGGGATTATAGCGAGAAGAAAACTGCCGATTTTTTTTTTTTTTTTAAGTTTTTATTTTGAGCAAGTAAAATGAGTAGGCTGTATTTAGGAAACAACTTTTTTATTAGAAGTTTAAAGAATATTTCAGGAGAGTAAAGTCAGCATCTCCCACTCAGGCTTTGGGGAGGGGGGTCAGTGGCTGTCATTTTTGATGTTCTCTGTCTAAGACCAAACGTACTCCCAGGAAGTTTCCAGGAGACCTAAGCTGATGATAAGATAATTTCTGAACCTGATTTTTAGCAGAAAGTGGATTCTCAAAATAAATTTATACACTTTAATGTGCTCTCCCTTGAGGACTTTCATGGTGTTAGGCTGTGTCTGGTCTTTGCATGGCTCCTTCAGGGAGAGAGGGCAGGGGAAACTCTGTAAAGTCCCACTTTTTCTACCCTTTCTTTCCCCAGTGGATGGCCAGGAATTCCAGTCTGTGTGCTGTAAGAGGAAAGAAATACACATTGTCCTACCTTGATGGCTCCTTGGCTGTGCCCTGACCCAATGGGCACAACAGGCAGCACATCCAAGGATCCTCAATCCTACAGAGCTCCTAGGGCTGCCCTTGAGCACTGATGCCAGGAAAGCTGCCTGTGCCTTTCCAATGTGCCTCAGCAGCAGATCCATTCCTTGAGATGAACTTCTATTCATCTAGGTATTTATATAGAAATAATTATTTTGCTCCTCACATTAGGATGTTGAGGGAAGGCTTGGCTGGACCGCGCTGTATGGCTGTGAAATGGTGTCCCCAAGGCTCTGGTGCCACAGCCACTGTGCAGATTTTAGCTTTCTGCAGATATTTTTTATTTTTGCCTGGAAGAGGGCACAGCGTGGCTGTGCCAAAGCCCTCTCTGCGAGCAGTGAATCACAGGGCGCCGAGCCGCAGGAAAGGTTACCTGAATGCACAAGGTGTGCAAAGAAGAAGGCCCTGATGCTTCTCTCCTGCCACAGGAGCAGTGCCTGGCACAGCCAGCTGTGGGAAATGGAGACAGCAGCCTGTGGAATAGGCTGGAATATCTCCACAGCAGCACCCTGGTAAATTAATCAGGCGCTGCTGGAGGCCTTTCCTCACGCGTGGGAAGCGTTTCGTGCCTCAGATACTCCACACCAAGAGCTCTGTGCACACACACTGTGGACTTCTTCCCGAGCACAGCAGCCAGGAACCTTTCTAGTTTATTTTTAAATCACAAGGGAGGATTATTTGCAGAACAACAACAAAAAAATATAAATCTGAAATATAAATCTGGGCAGGTTTTAAACAGGCTGGTGTTTCTGAAGTTTGTTATGCTGTCTGTTATTAGGAGATTAGTGTGAGACAAGATCTTTTGATCCTCAGAAAGGTTTAATGTTATTTTGTATCTAAGCTGTTAATAATTGTCTAGAGGTCTTACAGAGATATGTATATGATATGGTTTCCACTGAGGTTTTAAGCTAAAGAGTGATTTCTCATACCCTTCATATCCCAGTCCAGATGTTCAAGTCCTATTTCCCTACATTCCAACAGATGGATGCCAAAAATTTAGGGAAATTTGCAATGTTTCTCAATGTAGTGTATTTATAATATTCTCTATTACAGAAGAGTGAAGTCTACACCCCAATTTCTGCAGTTATTTTCCTTACCAGCAACAGAAAGCACTTAATTCTTAAGCCTTAACAGTGAGAGTTCTCCAAGGGAGCTTTATTTTTTCCTCTCCCAGGCCAACTTTAATGAAGCCGACTAAGTCCCTCCTGATTAATTTACTGGTAGCTAAATAGTGCAGAAATAGTGAGAAACCACCAATTCTTCTCCTGATAACTCTGCCTTCCTGTCAGTGGTAATCAGCAGCATGCTGTCCAACATATAAAACTTCTAAATTAAACAAGCATTTACATTTTCATTTCTAATAAATTTGCTTCATTTTTTTCCCAATCCAATAATTTTAATGTTAGTTATCCAGAAATGCATGTTTGCAAAACAACATGAACTAAAGAATGATAATATGATATGAATATATAGATAGATATAGGAAAGAGATTTTGGCTTAAAGAAATGCATGATATTTATAACATGTAAGTTAGCACTTGCTTCAGGGATAACTTTCAAATTTAATGCTATGCACAGACTTTTCTGGATCAGGATCTCTAACTCAAAATTTTGCAATGTCAGACTAAAGGCCTAATTTCTTTAAATCTGAATGATCTCTGGAAACATTTTGCACCAGAAACCATAACTTTGATTTTCCTGACCTTTGAGCTTATTACATGTCATGTGTCTCTTCACCCCCACAAAATGCAGAGGAGTTTTTGTTCATTTCTTCAAAAAACATGGAGCAAAACAACCACAGTTCCAGTCCAGCAGCTCAAGCTTGCTGCTTTTCTCTGCACCGTCTCCAATTTGTCTCCATCCGAACAAAGAGGCAAATTGGAGACAATACAAAGTAAACCAACAAAAATACAGAGGTTTAGAAAACATGGCCTGGGAGGAAATACTAAGAGCACTGAATTTATTTAATTGAGAGAGGGCTGAAAAGAGATCTGCTAAGAGGTTGCAGAGAGAATAGGGTGGCTAATTGCCCTTCATGTCGAATAAGGATACAAAACCATCATGGGCTATTTTTCAGCATGAAAGATGGGGAGAAAATCTCTATCAGCTTGCTGATATAGAGAAGTCTGTCTCACTGGAGGGTTTTAGAAACAGTACAGAAGTGTCTTTCAGGGATGTTCTGTGTTTTGCTTCAGAGGAGAGCTGGATTAAGAGACTGCTGATAAACCCCAGCCCTACAATTCTGTGATTTCCAAATCACTCTGTCCACAATTCCAGGAAGAAATTCTATAATTTTCAGCCATTCTCTGACCACCTTTTCTTTTCCTCTTAGAAGGAGACAAATCCTTCTTCCTTCTCAAGTGACAACTGTTTTTGTCCCCATCACAGCTCATTTCTTAAGGTAAGGGGGCAAAAAAGTGCTAGGAAAGGGTGACATAATCTGACCTTACTCACTCACTGCTATAATATTTATTGCTTTAAAATAAAGTGCCTTCAGTATGGCAAAAAAAAAAAAAATAGAAATAGGATATTTGCTTGCCAGCTGAAAACCTCTAACAGTTCACAAATTGTTTTGAATTAAGTTTGGCAGTACAGTGCTGAAACAAGTGTAGTTGGACCCTTTTTCAGGATGTCAAGTGCAAAGCTGAAGTGATTGGGGTCAGAGTGGAGATAAAACATTAGAGAGAGTCCAAAGAGTGCAGCTTGCAAGTTCTCTCTTCTCATCACCAGCTATATTTCTGTAAAGTAGAAAGTGGCTCTCTTTTTTTTTTTTTTTTTTTTTTCCCCCTGTTTTATTTTATTTGAGAGGCAGACACTGGCCTTTAAAAATCCTTACAGCTACTAAGGGTTTTTTTGCATCATGTATTGTGGAAAAAGTCAAGCCCTCATCTGCACAGTAAATGTTAGCAGCCAGGTTAATTGTGAGGATATAGGGCATCTTTCAAGGTTTATGAGACAGCTGAGCTCTTGGAGATATTGTTTGCACAATGCTCTAATGCTGCCTCTTTGAAAGCAGCCTTTGGCTGCAGAGTGCTACTATTTAACAGGTCTAACACTGCTAAAAATCGAGACACTGATGCCATTATTAAATTTCATTCTGCACACAAGCAAACAGTTTATCATAGTCTGTTCCCAGCAATTGTAATCCAATTTTTGTTATCTTACATTGTTTAAAAAAGAGGGAGAGGGAGACTAAGATACCGTACATCAATCTGATAAAAATGTTTAAATAACTGGTACTTTTTTGTGATTATGTTGGTTTTATAGCAGCATTATGGAAACACGACAGGGTAACTAAAATCTGATTATGTCTAAGTCCTTGCCCATTATGTGATTATTATGAACCATGACTTCTACTGGCACATTATGAATTACATGGTCATAATACAAGGGATTTCCAATATAATTAACTGAGATTAGCAGCACTGGAGAAATCTGGGAATAATGATACAACTTTGAACAATCAGTTTTACTGTAAATGCTGCTGGCTCTGGCTTCCAGGAAACAGGAGGCTGGTGGCTGGAGCAGTGACCCACCTGCTGGGTTTTTCTACACCTCCTTTCTCTTCCCTCCCCTCTGTGAAATTAATTGCAACCTTGCCAGAGTGGTAGGTACTCACTCTTTTACTCTTTTCTTCTCATTTTATACTGATACAACTCAAGGCTGGATAAGAGATTTTGAATAAAGTCAAAGGTCTGTAGATCCCTCCTTTAGGGGGCTCAGCCTGAAACTGGAAAGGACTCTGCTTTTGAAAGCTCAGAAATAACTACTTATCAAAGAACAGGACTGCTTGAGACAGCTCAAGTTAGACTACTTAGAGGCAGAAAGTCATGAAAATCACAGATTAGTTTCAAAGATCATAGCCAAAGTCGTATTATTTCTTTAGTATCTCAGGCAACCAAGAAGCCTTTTCCCACAAAATCCCAGCTTTTGGATTCTTGACTGCTGAAGACAAAGCCATCTGATTCCAAAGGAGGCTGCTCACTATGAGAAGGAAAAAGATTAAGATCCAGCAGCCATATTCTGGCTTTAAAGGAAAAAGGGAAACAGAGGGCATGATGGAAATACTGCAGAAGAAAAAAGAGGCTAAATTGGACTTTTGTTTAACCAAAGGATTAAACATTTGATGCACTACTGTGTGGACAGCTGGGGCAGAGTGGGAACTTCCCTGACTATTGAGATATCATTTGTCGCTGATAGAGCTGGGATTAAAAAATAGAGCATTTATTTCTCTCTTTGTGTCCTTTTGATTTCCCCTATACATAAATACAGTAGGAACCTTAGAGAAAAAATAAAAAGATCACTTGAGATCTTTGGTTCATTCCAGTGCCTTTCTCCTTCTACTATTTATAAACAGCTCTTTATTTTTGGATTTCACATGCAATTGCATCTCAGGATTTTCATTCAACCCTATGGATCCCAGGACCGTGCTCCCAGTTGACATCGATTTTGTTGCACCCAGTGAGCACAAGGAGTGTTTTGCATTTCCTTGGCTGGGGTGATTGTGCTGTGTGGGTGCCGACAGTTTGGTCAGAGACAAATCAGCAGCGTTCTCAGATTGTTCTGGGAAAGTTGNGAGCTGCTTCAGCACTGTACCTCCAGGGCTGGGGGAACCTGGCCACTGCAGCCTGGAGCCTTCCTGGAGGGTCCTGTGGAGCTGCTCCTCAGTGTGCTGCAAAGTGCTGTCCTTAGGAGGTTTTTTGGAATGTTGACATGCTGTTAGTGTGATACCAACCCTCACAAACTCGGGAAACCCAAGGGAAATGTCCTCCTCATCAATTCAGACCAACTCGGTTTTTGACACAGAAATACGAAGTGGAGGTCTTGGGAATATCCACTTGCCAGTCTCTAATGGTGTTTCTTCTTTTCTTCTAGCTTGTTTTTCATTGTTTTCAGATTTCTGTTCAGGGTTTGCTCTGTCTGCGCCATTTCTTTTGTTGTCTTTCTGTTTCCCTGCCTTCTTCCATGACTGAAAGAAAAATAGCGAGAGGTGAGGGGATAATTGTGTGATTTAGGGTAATTTCAGCAGACTTTTTTCAGCAATGTGCTGAGCAATCACAACTCCTATTGAGTTCAGTGGGGATGGAAAACCACAGACCCTTCCCAGATAGTGCTCTGCACTTGTCAGAATTGAGCTTAAAGGAATCATATTTATAGCAAGCTATTTTGAATGGCAGCAGTAAAGCAGCTGGAGAAGGCTAATGTACTTGCATCTGGCAGCAATTTTACCTGTTTGTAAGACATTCAATCCTTTTTTTAAAACAAACCATAGCACAGCCTAAAGATTGGAAGCTGCATTTTCCAGTCCTGGCTTTAGCACTGGGTAATTTAGGAAACTATGATTTATCTTCACTGAGCAGAGACACTCCAGGCAGCCCCAGCCCCAGCTGAGGGGATGAGCCCTGGTGACCTCGGTGCCATGTCATGCCAACAGAGCTGTCACACGTGGAGCCTGTGCTGGAGCTCCTCGTGGCCCTGCAGGATGAGGCTCCAGCCTGGTCTGGACAGGGGGCACAGGACTTTCACATCCTCCTGGGTGGGCTCCTCACTGAGGGTCCAACAGAGTCTGGAAAATGAGTCTGCATCAGATGTAAGTTTGCAGGAGTTTTCCTCTGAGCAGCCACACAGTACTGAGGAGCCTTAGAGGAGAATTAGTGGACTTTTCTTCTTGCCAGAATGCTGCCAAAGGCAGAGCTCTGCATTTGATGGGGAGCTGATACCAGCGTGAATGGGAAATTGGCTGGACCAAACTGAGTTTAAAAATAATTTACAATACAATAAAAAGAAGAGAACAAACTGAAATGCAGACCAAGGATTCTTTGGTCACTTGCAGACATTTCTCTGATGGACCAGAGAAGTGAAGTTTGCTGTATCAAGTGGATTTACACTGTTCCTGTTATATTTTTGATTATTCAAGCTGATTAGCATGACTTTGGGCTGTTCAATGGAAGCACATTATATCAGGCAGCCTCACTTTAACCACTACCTCCATGAAAAAACCCAAACCCATGTCCAGAGAAAACCTTTTAGAAAATCATTATCTTTGTCAGCTAACTGTTTTCCCAAGACTTTTGTTAAAGTGTCTGGTTTTTATTTTGGAAGTGTTTACTGTAAAATGTTTCTAATGAATCACTAGGCAGGGGAATATATATATATAGACAATTTAGTGCTATAGTCAGAAGGAAACTACTCTAAATTTGTGAGCTCTCAGGAATGATTTTCCTGATCTGTGATGAGCAAATTCAGCTTTGTGCAAACCTGAGGATTAATCTTTGCAAAGATATGTATGAACCTGGCACCACCAGCTACTACAGCCAAGAGTTTTGTTGGGTCTATCACTAAGGAATTAATGTCTCTCAAAATGGAGAGGTTTACATGGAAAAAAAAAAATATGCATGCAAAATGAAAATAACATATTTTGTCTTTTAAAACCTTCTGGTTTTGTCTGTTGATTTCCCAGTCTATCTAACAAAACCTTCTTGGGGAGAGTGGCCTGCCTACTAGATAATGTAAACTTACTTATGTGCATAATTTTATGAACCCTATTACTTATGCTTTTTGTTCTGTATCTAGTTTGATTCTGCTTTCAACACCTTCTCCTATTATCTCACATCAGATTAGAGAAGAACCTGCTGATAAATCACACTGGCATTTCAGCTGGCACCTAGTTGTTAAATTCTTTGCCAGTTCTTTGATGAGCCCTTTTTTCTTCAGAATTTAAACTTTGATTTCAACCAAAAAAGCTTCTGGCCTTGCAGTGTGAAGTAAAACCTTTCTAAATACCAAAGGCCACAGTGCTTTCTTCCTGAATCTACATATAGCAAGGCAGAACCTTTCAGCATTGATTGGAGTGGAGTGACAGGAGAGAGGAATTTCTTTCAGTAGTTCCCAGAGGGGATTAAGCTGCTTTGAAACTGGACCATTTCATTGCTGTTCCCAGCTCTTAGGGACATGAATTCTGTGGGGCTGTGCTGCAGAAAAAGGTCTGTTTTCCCAATCTCAGTAAAAGCTGTCAGCAGACAACACAAGCTGCTGTTCCTGAGGGTCACACTTGCCTATCTTGGCAGAGTCTGTGGAGGAAGAAGTGAATGGAAGGAGGGATTCCCTCTGGAATCATACTGCTGGATCATAGCCTGGCATGGTTTGGAGGTCTGGGGAGACTGAACAGCAGCTAGGAAGCCAAAAGGGGACTTTGAGTACATTTCTTACTCCGAAACACTTCCTTACCCTGAAACACGTTCCTTACCCCAACCATGTGGCAGCAGTCCAAGGAGAGCCATGATCCAAGTTGGAATGCACCCCATAAAATGTCCTGCTAGAGCTCAGAGGCAAATCAGGCACTAGATCTGGAGGGAGCAGTAATTCTCCCTCCTTCCAGCCTGGTTAGAACTGGCAGAGATTGCTGTTGCCACTGTTTTGGTTTGTTTTCCCTTCCCCTGCAGCCCAGGTAGAAGCTGCTCAGTTCAGGATGGCCTGGCTGGACCTTCTCTGCTGCCCTAAAAGCTCCAGTCACTGAGGGAGCAAAATACAGTCCCATTTGTATTTTGTGCTCTCTGCTGTGAATGTTCAGTGCTGCGTGGCTTCTTGGGGATAACACCACAGCATTTTTCACCCACAGCACGATTGTGTCTGCAACACAGGAGCATTTTGGGCAAAGACACCCCACCTGCCTGTCATACCCTACAGCTGGGCTGGCCTGATACCCCAGCGTGGCTAATTCCCCCTGCTAGAAGATTTGTGACAGCTTCCCACATGGGTGGAGTGCTCAGGCAAGGATGGGACTTTTCCAGAAAGTTAAAGAAGCTGAAGTCTTTCATCTATAGCAGTCCCTCTCTTCCCAGAAGGCTGTTTGAAATCACAGGGCAGTCATCTGCCACAGTCCATTTCAGACCAACTGTTGGAACGGGCAGAACTGCATCTGAAACTGTGGAGCAAGAACAGGGAAATGACACCACTGGTGCTCGTGTTATCCCACTCCTTCAGTGTCCTCTAGGACAGAGAAATATAGTGCTCTAACAAAACACATCGAAAGCCCCACAACAGACAGGTCGTTAGCTGCCCTCCTCTATAATAATTTCACTTATATTGAATTCCAGATATCCTGATCCATCTCTAAAGGTGAGGATGGTCCAGTTTTATCACTTAAAAATGAAGGAAGATTTATCTGAATTAGATTTACAGACAGACTTTCTGAATGAGCATGTGCTCTGACAACAGCTGCGCTGAGATCTGAACTGGAGATTTTTCCAGTCCATCTTTCAGCGGGATGACTTTTTAAGCACTTCCTTTACTGCTGAATACCACAAAGGCTCAGACAATCTATTGATGATGAAGGTCAGCACCTCCTTAGCAGCCCATAAAGTGAGTCTCTCACAATCAGGTTTCAGACTTTTTAAGATTCTAGCCATTTCTTTAGGCAATGAAGCAACCTAGTTCTTTTATCTTGCTATTTTTATTGTTTGAAAGCCTGAGTCACATCTGATCTTTTTTATTTTTAGTTTTCTTTTGGGGGAAAAAAAAATCCAACCCTTAATGTATCTTTTTTTTGTTCAGTACTCTTGTTTCTTTGTGATAGACATAAGTAATGGCTCATTCACTGCAAATTCAGGACTCCTTACATTTTTCTTGCTGTGATAAGGGCACACTTGCCATTATTACAGCTGCATTGTCCACATTGCTGCAGTAAAGGTTTTGTCAGCACTTCCACTCTAAACACTATTTTTACTCACTGTATTTAACCGGTTTATATAAAAAAACCCAATAAATTTGGCTCTGGGCTGAAATTTGGCAAGGTTAATGGTGGTCTTTTCATAGTAGTTTTCAGGGATTTAACCATATTACCCTAATTGCTATTTGAGGCTGAAACTTCTGTATCAATTGTTTATGTGGTGCTGAGTAGAAAAAGCACTAAACTCATTAGGCTATAAACATAGGAGAAATATTAAACTGTATGAATAATTACTGTTCACAGCTATTAGATAGTTCACAAGGCACCCATGCAAAGACAATAAGCTTAGGGTCAGGGTTAAGCTTAGGCTTAATATTCAAATTAAGACAACTCCAAATCCTTCGGTTGCTTACAATAGCTTGTGGTATTTAACTAAAGTTGAGGGTAAATGTGACAGAACCAGAATGTAAGAAGCCAATCCTGGGTAAAATACCTATGGTGTCTTTAAGGATAACATGGAAAATTAAGTGGGAAATACGATTAAAATAATGGGGAGATGTTTTCACCAGGAGTGTTAATAATGGGGCTATCACTGGCCTCTTGCACAGTGCTCCAGAGCAGAAGGGAAAGGGCAGCATGGAGATCAGGTGGTGTGTCCAGGAATACAGGGTGTCCCTATGAAATACTTGGGCATTGTTGAGGCAAAAAAGGAAAATAGAGAAATCCCTCTTCCTGACAGCATCAGATCATCTTGAATAATATATTGGGATTTGTTTCCTCTCCCTGAGTCTTCCCCCCTTTTCCCCCTGTATGTTTTATCTGCCCTATCATTCCTTGAAGGAGAGATACAGCCACCCGTGGTCCTGCAGGGCTGCCCCAATGATTTAAGAGTCTGCTTCTCCCAGCTGGTCAATACTTTCCTTCTCTTCCTCTGCTGCAGCACCTGGTGCATTTCTGTGCTAATTAGAACAGCTCAGGGTAAACAGATTTACTAAGGTACCTGGGATCTGAGTTAATCTATTTCATTTGGCACTGAAGCAGGCTGGAAATATATAGTGACCCAGGATGTCAGCTGTGGGAGATGGGAGAACAAGGAAACTTCTGCTCCTTCTGTCTCCTCTGACCAAAACCCATCACCTGCATTTCTCTGGTTTGTTGGCTTAGACAAGGCTGCATGTTTGGGCACATGGCTGCCAATCTATAACCAGCATTAAAACAATTTTTTTAAGCTTTAAGGAAGTTGAAACCAGGACAGGCAGCATCTTTAAAGGTTCTAGTACTCACTGAAATGGGTGAGCCAATCTCACCAAATGGCTAAATAAAGCTCTTAATATTTTCAATTTCCTTGGGGCCTCTTCTCCTCCATGTATTCTTTAAAGTGTTATTTTAAAACTTAACTTCTGCTGTGATGCTCAGTAATATAAACTGCCAACAATTTAACACAAAATTAGGCACCTCAATTAACTATTTATTGCTGTAGAGATGCACAAGGATCCTACTAACAAGTTGTTTGAATAAAATTAGAGCTGTAAAAGGACAGGAGGCTAACAACTACAATTATAATTCAAACCCAAGAGGAAGCAATCTCCCTAGCAGCACGTCTCAGGACAGCGAGGCAAAGCAAACACAAAAAATAACATCAGTGATCACAACCTGCAAGAAGGAAAAGGAAGATTCAGCATGTAGTGAGGGCTCAGAATACATGGTTGGTAACTGGTGTGACTGGGGAAAAATAAAGAGAGAAAAATTGAAGATGTTTTTTGCATATGTTTTTCAGGCACTGTCTTCCTTACACTCCCTCCTAGGGATACATTTCCTGTAAAAGTGTGGGAGAAAAATGCCAAAGGACAAAAAAGACAGCAGGGAGAGCATTCCAGCTCTGAGTAGTGATGTCACCCATTAACACAAACCCCGCATTGTCAATGAGGGAAAAAAGGTCAGCGCTGCCTCTGACGGGATGTGAAGCCTGGCCAACCCTCCTCGAGTGGATTCAGAGGGAGCAGAGCAGCTCAGTTTCATGCCTAAAGGGCCACGGAGAGGAAAGAGGGAGGCAAAAATGGAAATTTTAAAATGGGAAAGGATTTTACAGTAGGCTCCTGAAAAGTGGAGTTGTGAGAACAAATAATTGCTCTGTGCGAGGAACAAGGATGTGTGTGTGTGCCTAAGGTCTAAACAGAGCTGTGAGCTTAGGGTAATCCCTAAATGAAAAGGAATACGAAGATTGGTCCTACCAGTGAGACGGTGTGATGAAAAAGCTGGAGATTTTTTCTATATTATTTTTTTGGTACTGCAATATTTCCTAATTCTGTTGGGAAGACAAGAAAGCAATTTTTGAAGAGATTACAAAGCAAACGTCCAAGTGTCCTACTTGCTCTCATTCTGAAGGAGATGAAGAACTATTGATTTTCTGAAAGATTGCTTTGAAATGGTGGGAGCTGAGTGCTTGTAAGGGACGAGTGCAGAGGGGCAGAGTTTGGTTTAGGAGGGTTGCTGCAGACTGTGCTGTGGGCTTGATTAGGTCTGCCCACATGCTATTAAGAAGTCTGAATCTCAGAACTGCCCTGGGCAGCCCTGCCTCCAGGATGAGGCAGGAATTCAATGAGAGCTCACAGTGCAGAGAGGGCTCTCTTCACTTCTCAGAATAATCACATCCCTATGGGAGCCAACCCCAGGAAAGCCCAAACCTAACGGAGATCTTCTCACACCTGTTGTGGCTTCCAACCCCTTGTGCAGTGCACAAAACACATCAGCTGCCAGATCTGTGGCAAAGAAGGTGCCTCACACCTTGCCTGGCCTGCACTTCGCTCACAGAGCCAGAGAGGTGGCCTGGATACAGATCTTTTTCCTGCTCCAGCCCTCCCTGACAAACACCCCACCCTGATCCACCCCAGCCCGAGCTGCTGCTCACCACCCCAGGATGGGTGTCCCCTGACTGTCCCTGCAGCTTTGCTCATTAACCCTCATTAATTGAGAAGAGGTGTGTGAGGTTAGAGCTACCATCTTAGCTGTTGCTGCTCACCAAATGCAAACCACCACCACTAAATCTGGTGAGGTTTTGTGTGGTGAAAATTTAGCTGCAACACTCAAGCTCCCAGCTAGGACCACCCCATCAGAACAAAGGCAGTTTTGGTGGAGGCACTTCCTTCTGGGTGCACTTTGGATGATGCTGGGGTGTACAGAAACTTGGCAAATCAATAAAAATACAAATAAAAATAAAATCAAAACATTTACGAGGGCATGTAGTGATAGGACAAGAGGGAACGACTTCAAACTGAAAGAGTGTGTTTAGATTAGATATTAGGAAAAATACACAGCACTGTGAGGGTGGTGAGAACCTGGAACAGGTTTCTCAGAGAAGTTGTGGATACACTATCCCTGGAAGTCTTCATGGCCAGGCAGGATGGTGCAACCTGTTCTACTGGAAGGTGTCCCTGCCCATCCCATGGGAGGGTTGGAATCAGATGAGCTTTAAGGTCCCTTCCAAGCCAGGCCATTCCATGATTCTGTGATAAATCAGTGCTAGAGCTTCAGTCAGTCACTTTATTGGAAAGTAAGAAATCTAATATCTTCCTTTGTGTGCCTAATTCTTTTCTCTGGTAATAACAAAACCCACAACAACTTCCCAGATCAAAGTCAATCAAAAGAAGTAACAGGGAGAAAAGGAATTCATGAGAGTGGCAAGAAGAAAAGGAAGCCAGCAAGTAGGGCATTGAGAAACTAAAGGAAGGTTTAAAAAAGGCCATCATCAAGATGCAAAGTGAATTTTAGTGGGCAGAGGGTCTATCTTCCTTCTGAATGCCCTTCATATTGCTCCTCTTCCCCAAAGGAGGAATCTCCCTGGATAGATGTCATTAACTGGCATTTCTATTTCTCCTCTTTTATTGTTGTGGCCTTTATTTCTTTGGTGCTGGTGTTCTTTATGACTGTATCTGATTTCTAATGTAAGAGCAATAAATGGAAGAAAAAGTGTAAAAAACCAGCAGGGTGTACCCTGCAGGGTGAGGGAAAAAGGGAGCAGAGTGGGTGCTGGCAGGTCCCTACTGCTCTTGTCTTAATAAGATGTTCAGCAGGGGTTCATGAAAAACACAGCCTAACTGAGAAATCAGAAACCTCATAGAGCTAGTCCAGCTCCTCCCATGGTATAAGTTAAGAGTGATCTGTCCCAAAAATTTTAGCAAGTCCAAAAAAGATGGCAATTGATGAACTTTATGTCTGCAAATGAGTTGCTATGATCAGAAATTTATCTTTGCCAAGAGGACCATGCAAAAAATCACACCTTTCCCCCTCAGCAAACCAAAACTAAATTTTCTTTTGCCAAGTTAGCCACTGAATTTCTGTGACCTCAGCAGCTCAATTTGTCTTGAAGCTTCTACTTAGATGACCCTTAAAAGCAGTAGTGAAATTCTTCTGCTTGGGTTATAGAGGCTAATAAAGACTCTGAGAACTGGTGGGAGGGCACTGAAGCATTCATGCATATGAAATTGCATGCACATCTATAACCTGGGAATTCTCTGATGCCATGGAAAGAACTACTTGTGCTTCATTCTCTTGAATCTTTAGAGCTGTTTCTCATCTCCTCAGTCTCTGCAGTGAGTGATGGTTAAACAGGATGTTTATTAAAAACCCCAAACAAAACAAGGTGGAGGTGTTTGTTTCCAAACAAAGAAGGCTTTTTAGTTGCCTTCAACAAGTTGTCTTAACAATTGCTGCTCCCTGAAGGTAGAGGCTCACCTGAAACCTAGAGCTGAGTTTACTGAGTATGTTACATAAACAGCAATGAAAACTGTAAGGGTGCAAGCGAGGGAGAAACTTTTCTGGTGGCAGTAAAATCTGTTGAAATAGCCAAAGCATCATCATCAGGGACTAATCTGGCTTGGAGCCTGCTTGATTAAAAATGAGAGACAATAATTTTCTTATGGCTCCGTAATTCAATTGAATAACTTGGTTTGTTATCTAATATTACTTTGTCATACAGAATGATCTGTATGTTGAAAGCCCTGTTCAGGCATAAACTAATTAATTTTCGTGGCAGGACCAGTCCTGTGAAGTGCTGTGCTTCCACAACCAAAGAGGAATTGAGGAAGTGCAGTAACTCACAGGGTGAGGCTGAATTTCGCATTAGATATGTAATTAAATCTGATGAGTCCCACTGGGGTGCAGAGATGGTAAGCAGAGATATTAAATGAGTTAGCCATGGCTGTGCATCCGTCCCTCTTTGGCTCCTGACTCAGAGCACAGTGGTGGCAGCTACCACTGACCCATCCTCTAGACTCTTCATTCCACCACATCTGCCTTCTGCTGATGGCACAGCTCCCAGGGCTCTCAGCTCAGAGTCACTACTTCTGCAGTAATGTTGACAGAATGAGGAAAATTCGGGGGTCAGAATGTATGATAAAACATTTGGAAAGTTCATCTATGTACTTGTTTACTTCACTAGCTGCTTTAGCAAATACTCAAGTTGTGCTTATTCCATTTCTCACAGTGTGAAATAATGAACTTTAAACAGTCATAGGCAGAAAAAGCCTATGAGGTAGGAAAAAGAGAAAGGTGGAAAGATGAAAGACTTACATGACACCAGGTGAAGCACATGTCAGTAATTTGGGGATTATATTAATTAAAGAGATATTTTTATACTTTCCAAAGTAATCATTACCAACCTAGAAAATGTAGACTTAGGGTTTCTGGAGTTTTTTTTTTTAACCTGTGTATTACGACTCTTCGTTTCACCCTAATTGTGTTGTAATTTGACATGCAAGGGTTTAATATGGCAGCTGAGGCAAATCCAGTAACAACTGGGAGCTAAAGCACAGAAAAGAGCTCCTGACAGGCAGGGCTTAAATTCAGCAATTCTGCACAGGCAATAGAGCTCTAACATAAAAGTTATCAGGAAAGAAAAGGTGCTGGAAAAGGCCTGGCTAAAATAGCTCAGATTAATATTCAAGGCAGTTCTTTGACAGCTTTTAGTTTCTTAGTATGGCTTTTGCTTTTAATTTCTTCTTTTAGCTTGGTGTCTTAATTTTCCAGTGTAATCCCTGTGATTTCCAGTGTAATTACCTCTGCTGCATTATTTTTGTCAATATGGATTTTAACCTTGAAGTGCTGCAAGAACTGCAGGGAAGTTTTTCTTCCCTTGATGAGCAGGAAGATGCAGGGCACAAGTTCTATGGGTACAAATTTCTCATTCAGGGTGTATGAGCTGGTCTTTGCCACGGCTTTATGCAATGACACAAATCTGTAAGGGCAGTCACAGCCAAGGGGAGTCCAGTGATGGTTGTGAGACACTGACAAAAAAACCAAACCAAACCAAAACAAACCCCCTAAACATAACAAAAGAAAATCAGATCCAAAAGTTGATCCTAACATGTTTTTGTTCATTTTATTAAATATGTGGTTGGTTCTTGCTTTTATTTCCTAAAAATTACACCGGGACTGGAGCCAGTGCTGTCACAGACTAATGCTGATTGTGCAGCCCGTGCTTTTGTAACCTTTAAGTTACACTACTCTAATGTTTTATTTTATGACCTTCCTGAGAAAATTCTGCAAAGCTCCAATGGATGCAAGGTACTGCAACCTGAATACTAACTTGTACTAAGGTGACCGAACAACATCCCCAGTTGAACAAAAACTGCATCAGTTCCTTTTATCCAGCTAATTTTGCCAAGAGAAACTTGCAGTGTTTGGTGTGGCTACACCTGGGCTGCAAACATTGCCTTATGAACTTTGCCATGAGTAGAGATCTTCCAAGGTGTCCTCTCAGCTCTGAAATTTAGAATTTCATTGGAGCAGGGGATTACAATTGCTGTTTTGTCCTGAGTACAGGTCACTTTTTGCCAGTAACAGAATCTACTGAATTATAAGGCATTAGTACATTCAGATTTGGGAGGTGAGTGATGGTTCTTTGCTTCTTTGGATCATCTGCTGTTGTAATTCTCCCTGGGAACAATTTTCCTGAAGGCCTTACGAGGTGGCTATGAAAGACTGAGCGATGTGATTTATTCCTGTTGGGTTTAAGTTATGTGTAAAGCTCAGTTTCAAAATGATTTAAAATTGTTTTTAGCTAATATCAGCCTGTCCATGAAAGAGCCAACAAGAACCAAAGTTTCAGTTATCCTCCACAAACCTGAGAGTAAGGCAATGGGGTGAAGATGGTGTCAAATGCCTCTGGGATTGCCAAAATCTATGTTTACTCAGGTCCCAGTGTATTGCTGCTGCAACTCATTCCTGTCACCCTCTGTCTGCGTGAATGAAAAAGCAGAAGGAGGGGATGCTGGATTTGCACCTTGCTCCAAACCTGCCTGCTGGCCACACAAAGACAAACATTTTGAGGTGTCAGCCTGTGAGTTCATCAGCTCCTACCCAAAGGCATAAATGTCCTTTTAAATACCAGAGCACAAAGATGCTCTTGCACACCTGCACACCTGTGAAGAATTGTTCCTCCTTTTTGATGCTCCTGTTTTCTCTATTGTCACTGTCTTAATTACTCTTGACCAACCCTGAAGTGTTCATTTCGAAAAACAAAAATACAAACCAAAACTAGCCAGCGTTTTCTGTTGTCAGAGTCAGTCTGGTTTGCAGAAGACAGTAAATTCCAGGATTTTCATTTGTGAGGCCAAGTGAAGCCATTAAAGCTTCAACCCTCAGTTATTCCTAGCAAGGCCATCCCACTATTTCAGAGCATGCTGGAATTAAGCTAATAAATAAGTAAGAGAAAAAACAAACCCACTGCAGACAGCTAAAGGCAGGGACTTTGATCAGAGCTTGCTTTGCATCCTGGCTTCTGTGAATTCTTGCTGCAGCTGTAAGAGCAGCTGCATTATTTTCAACATCAATCTGAGCAATGCCATGTAATAGCCTCGTTACAGAGGGAATAAAGAGCTAACAGAATCCTAAAGTCGTCAGACTTTTTATAAAATTTACATTCAGAAATACCATATTTAAGCTATTTTTCAATGTTTGAATTTAAATGGGCACAATTAGAGTTGATTTTTGTTTTGTTTCTCAACTGGTAGTTACTACATTGAGCAAGTGTTGCTCGAGGTCGGAGCCCTGCAAATGCACAAATGCAGCATCTGAATTCCATAGGAGTGCGGGGACTCACGGAGTGGTATAACATTAAACATGCAAACAAGGAGCTACAGAGAGAGAGAGCTTGTATTTATAAGGCAGAAATGTGGAATTCAGCAAAACATTTTACATACATTGAATTTTCTGCAGATTCTTTCAAAACAGCAATGATATGCAGAATTTTCTCATTTTTGGCCTTGCTTACCCCTTCAAATAGTTGTTAAGAGCCCTAATGACTTTGTTAGAGCAAAGATAAACTAATGCAAAACACTTCAAAGGACTCACTTTTACATTTGTCCAGAGATTGCCCATTAAAGTTTGTCAGTGGTCACATTTGAAGACGGATTACATATTATCGCAGGATTTCTCTATTTCCAAAATAATTTTACAAGTTTAGGTATGGATATTCTGGCAATACTACCACTTTGCACAGATAAAATTAACGACCTTTTAAGGCTTAGGCACTATCAAGGGACCCTATCTAATCAAAAACTTGATTTAAACTTGATTTTTTGAACTTGATTTGAATGTAGCACGTGACAATAACTCCTGAAAACAGTACAAGTACCAAGATATGGTCACCCTGAAATACAAACAGGCCTCCTCTCCTTTAGCTGCTTACAACTCAGCTTCCACAAGGTATGTAATTAGATGACAATCTCAGTGATGTTTTATCTCAGTGATACTATGAAATAATTTCTCTAGTCTTCATGTCTGCAGGGAAAAAGCTTGGAAATGTAACTCATGTATCAAGTAAAGGCTCAGGAAATAAAAGGAAAAGAGTCAAAGAATGTATTTATAAACAAACAACCAACCAACCCAGCATTTTTATCTAGTTAGATGTCCCTGGTTGCCTGAGGATGTTTAGTTTAATGTTTCAGGTTAGAGGTATTGAATGACAGAGGGAGCTTTTTACTGGTTAAGTACTGTAATAAGAGCAACTTTTTTCTTTTTTTAAATTCTAATTATAGTTTACATGCACCTTTCTGGTAAGTGTGGGCAGACCGTGTGATTTCTGTGCCTTATGGAGCTAATAAGACTTCACTTCTTTTCAGTGCAGCATGGATCAACTTACTAATATTTGTGAAACACAAAGGAATTAGAATGATGAACGCCTTATAAATAAATAAATGCGTCTCCATTCATTAGCCAGGAGAGCTCTGTTTTGTTTCAAGAATTGATTTCTGAAAATGCTTTACCATGTATTTTATCAGCAAACAAGATGACATTAAGTGGCAATATGTTAAAATTAGTTGCCTTTCATTCTTTTAACTTTACTGGAAAAAAGTTACATTTTCTTTTCAGATTTTATTTCCCCAAATATAAAACAGATGCATTTGGATAAATAGATTTGAAACATATTATTAAATTAAATGAAGAAAAGGAAACATAATGAAATAAAATCCAAGTATCTGAAAAAAAAATTTCTTTTCACAGGCCTGCAGTAGAAATCTAATGTTCCTTCTCTACTTTATCCTGGTATCAAGATGACAGGTATTCTATCATCTTTCAAAGTACCATCTGAGATGCCTCTTGTGATCTGAACAAGAATGGGTGTCCATTCAGGAGAACCAATTTCAAAATCCAGTTAAATGTATTAAATCTATTCCTATATGGAGCACACTGTTTGTGCTTAGTACATTTATTACCATTATTACAATAAAATTAAATAGTGCCTTAGATCAAGTTCCTGCTGTAGTTCTCCATATTCATTGTACCAGACGCTTTAAAGTAGACCAAGCAGAGGAAAGAAGCCTCCTTTGAGGTGAAATGGGGATACAGGAACCAGGCACAGAGAAATGAACCCTTCAGGGACAGGCAGCAGACCCACGGCAGAGCAGCTCCTCCCTTCCAGGATTCCTGCAGCTGCCTTCCCTAAATCCTGGTTAAAAACCATCCCAAGCCAGCTTGGCACAGTTGTAATCACCTGAGGGGGCCTCGAGGGAGGTCCCCACTGGGGAAGCATTTGGGAAGTGAACCCCTGGCTCAGTCCAAGCCCTTGGGCGTCCTGGAAGGACACAGGAACGAGCACACTAACATGGCATGGCTGTCCCTGGGGCAGGCAGGCCTCAAAGCTTTACAGCCTGCCCCAGACCAGGCATCCCAGCTCAGCTGTGCCTCACCTCCTGCGGAGTATATTTGGAAAAGAGGAAAAAACCTGCTGGAAGGTGTCTTATTTTATATACCAGAAAGGAATATCTGTGTCTCAGCAACCCTTCTTGTACCTCTTGTGTTCCAAATCAAAGAATGCAAGCAGAGGTTCCTTCCTACCCTGGAGCACTGGAGAAGTTATATCCATGCTCATCAGGACCTGAGCTCCACTAATGTATGTGGTTAAAAAAAAAAATAAATCTGTAAGAAGTTTTAGAAAACTGTTTTAACTAAAGTCCTTATTCATTTTCTAGGAGAGTAAATTGCTGAAAACTCTTAAATCAGGGCAACTTGATAACCTTAATTTCTAAAGAAATTCTGCTAATGCATTTAAAATATGCAGTATATTATGAAGTCCCTGCTACTTCTAACCCAGACAGATAAACCTTGTAACTGCAGGCCACAAAACAGAGCTGATGGAGGAAAACACACTGGAGTTATGTTCACAACTTGGAACGCTGCAAGGGCTTAACAAGCATTTCAGAACAGAGTGGGAAATGGCATAAACATCCCAGACAGCAGTCCCATCCTGGTGCCAAGTATTCCTCTTAGGCACTGAGGACTAAAGAATCCCACACCCAGAAGGAGACAAATGAATAAGAAACACAAAGCGAAATCAGAACAATTAATCAAGTAACTAAGACACAAAACCTTGAAACACAACAAATGTGCCATATTGCTAAAAATGTTGTTTTGCAGATAAGTGAATAAATTTACTTCCAAGCCAGGCTTTCTTTTTTTCCCCCCCACCAGTAGCTTTAGCCCTATTGCTTCCACTGCACATTTGCTCCCCCAGGTACAGCTTAGATATGGCATCTAATTTCCCTGCTGTAGCTGTACAGTTGAGGTGAGAGCTAGAGGGATGAATCATTGCATCCTGTCTATGCTTGCTGATCTTCTGGCTCTAAACGCAGAGCAAAACACTGTGGGGAAAAAGACAGCAGGGCTAAAATAACAGAAGGGGGGAAGAAGTATAATGGAAATGCCTCAGGACTCAGTAAAGAGGGGAGAAGCACTCAAGATCTGAGGAGGCAATAGATAAATCAGAGGAGATGATAGAGTGTGAAATGTGTAGTTGGATGATGAGTAGAGCTAATGAAACTGAATTTCCAGAGCCTGTGTAGCTGGGCTCTCTGGTGCCTAATACTGTGATCTCTGATCGAAGCTTTCCCTGCAGTTGGAGTACTCCCAGTGTCTCTCCCTTGTGTGGTTTCTATCTCTAGAGAGTTGTTCATAGTGCAGTAATTTGGAGATGGGATCCAGGGAGATGCACATAAACAATAATTAAATCTTTTTCCTCAAAAAAGAAGAAAAAAAGACAGATAAACATGTTGTGGTCACAATGAAATGGGACTGGGAGGAAGATGCAGAATGGCAACAAAATTGGAATAAAAAAGAAGGTGCTTTGCCTAAATCTTCAAAGCTGTGCTTGGACACCTAAATGTGATGGGAGAGGGAAAAACCTCTGTGTGGAGGTGTTGGAGAGTGGTTGAGACAAGGGTGTAAGCTGATTGCTGTTGCCAGATGAAATTCCTGAGTGGAGATAGCTCAGATGTAAAGAGACTGATTTGTGTGATGGGAGAAAACAAGGGATTTTGGGCAGGTGGAAGAGAGGTGGATGGAAGAAACCCATTGCTGTCTCTGGAAACTGTTGAGGCTGGGCTGTAAATTGCGGTGAGGTGAAACAAAGGAGAAGCTGCTCCCTCATTAATCCCCTCTCCCTTAAGCAGGAAGGCAACAGGGAGGAGGTGTGGGTTTGCTCTGGGATGGCCAGGAGCCCTTGGCTCCCCCATGTCCCCATCATGTCCATACCCCTCACCTCTGGTCACCATCCCCTCACCTCTGTGGTGAGCCCCCAGTCTAGGGTGTGACTTTGTGCCTAAAAATAAAGGTGGAAAATCCACTGTAAAGGAGTCTCCCACGGTAAATGGTGAATTCAGCCCACCCAACTGATAATGTTTATTGTGGGCCCTGGCTCTGTAAAGGATAACAAATGTAAAATCATTATAAACTTGGTTGAGGTTACTGCAGTAAACCTGCTGGCTGGCAATCGAGATCTGATCAATTTTTTAAAACATTTGATCAATTTTTAAAAACACTTTAGCTGTGTGCTTATTCATATAATGGAAATGTGAAACAAAAAGAGAAATGAGAATTACAAAAGGTAAAGTAATTAGCGGGTTTATTGTAGACATTGTCAGGTTTCTCACGTCCCCTGATTTAAGTTAAAAAAGAAAATAAAAAGTACAATTGCAGATGCATTGCTCATAACATGTATTCAAAGTTGCTAGGCCAAACAGCATAATTTTTAAGTCTAAGTATTCCCTATACAGCAATGTTAGAGCTGAATGCTTTTTATGGATGCACTTAGTTCGTAGAGTTGTGTGATTATGCACGTGGGATCTGATTCACAGGATTTCTGCTTTCTTCCTTGATAAGGAAGGTAAGAAAAAGCCTAAAAAGGTTTGTGCCATTTAAAAATACTCAAGAAATGTAAAACTTCAGGTTTAGAAAAGCCACAGGAGGAAAAATGGAGTTTCTGGATCTTTCGAAATTTCTACCGTGCAAAGAGTTGTAGTGTTTAAGGCTCATAAAACAGATTAAGAATCCAGTGACACACAAGAGTGGCTTTTTTTTCTCTGCTTTCTATTTGGCAATATATCAATAGGTCTTTTAGGCAGAAGAAAAGTCTTGCTTACTACATCAAAGATTCCTCACTAGGAACAGACCTTAAAAAAATAAAAGTAGGCCTACTTGAAAAACGTTCTCCAGGTGATTTTAGCAGAGAGTTTGCTTCTTCCCTAAAAATTTGTAGCCCTGTAACAAATCTATTTTTTTTTTCCCTGAAAAACAAGCAAGAAAAGAAAGCAGTTGTGTTTGGTTAAAATTTGAGTTGTCTGAGAAACAGGCTGCAGTTGTCTGTGTAAGACATAGCCCAGGTAGGAAGCACGAATTAAATAAGAGGACACAAATTGTTGAGACTACACTGCTCAGGAGACATTGAAATGAAATTCTTAAATCAAAATGTTTTGCTTTTCAACTCCAAAATACTAAGTCTTAAATACCTCAATTTCTAAAAATTCCAGGTAGTCAAAGGTAGTCAGGGGAGGGCTTTGGAGAGAGGTTGGGAGAAACAGAGAACGTTGGCTTCCAGCATGGGCAACCTTTGGATGGGAACACTCACAGTCCTGGGTGAGGTGACTCCTTCACATCCCTCTGAGAGCAGAAGAGAAAATAAGCACTGGCATCATGTGTTCTTGCAGATCTTTTCTAGTCAAAGGCTGGGCTGCTGCATTATTTACTGAAATGATGTCATTTATTGCTCTGGGAGAACTACACAGCTCCTCCTGCTCGGAAGAGATGCTGCACAACGTCCCTGTGTTCCAAAGCCAATGTGTGAACAGCCATTGATCACTTGGGGAGGCTCTGGAAGTAAATAGGAAAGGACAACAGGAAAAGCCAGTGATTTGGGAATTGGAGAAAAGATGTACTGGACAGGAAAGGTCACAAATGTTTCATACCAAACTGTGTTTATAACGCTGGCTTCACTTTCCCTAGGTGATTTCATGCAGGCACTTGTTACAGATCACACACCAGCAGCAGGTTGTGTTTGGACTTGGAACCATCTGAAAAGCTCCTGTTAAACCCTTAGGGAGCCAGTTACCTCTGGTAGCTGTGCCCTTCATAAAGCAAAAGCATTATTGGTAGATTTGCATGTTCCCATATCCAATAACTCTGAGTAAGTGGCATATTTAGAGCATCTATCACAGCATTAAGAACAAGTTTCTGCCATGCTGTAGTGATGGAGAACATTTTGTGGCACCCTGGAATTGAATTCCCCTGTTCTGAGCATTCCCCCTGGCTTTGGATACCTCCATGTTTACTTCCTGGAAAACACATTAATTTTGGAGGCCTATTTGTTTTAATGCCTTCAACTGCCTACGTCATTCCTGGGAAAGGATGGAGCTGTGATATGTTGGCACATTAGTGCAAAAATCAGGATAATGCAGGACGTAGTTGAAAGCAAGGAGTGTCACTAACACTTGGGTCAGTGCTGAGGAAGCAGGAGCCTGAGGAAAAACAACAGCTTTGTTCTCTGCAACATTTTAAAAAGTAATGATAAAAAAGATCACCAGAAAGTTGAAGGAATTTAGTCCTGAATGCAATCAGGATTTTGCTCCTCCCCTGGCTGCAATTTTGAAACAAATTACTTTTAATATTACACAGATATTAATGTTTTAGATTGGGTACTCTTCATGCTCTAAAACTGCTTTTAATAAATGTTTGAATGGTCCAGGCCCAATCCCAGTGAGGTCAATTAGAAGATTCCAAATAAATCCTTCCTTCTCCTCCTTCCATTAGTATGCAGCCTGTAAGAGGGCTGACACTGGTCTGTGCTTTTATCTTAAAATAATCCAGAAGACAATTTTCCTATGGGAAGAAACGATGTAATTTGTGGGTGGTACTTACCCAGGTAAAAACACTTATCTTTAATTTAGAGCCCAATTTTCAGGCATGCTGAACACAATTCTACCTGAAGTTAAATATAGACTTGGGTGGTCAATACTTAGGGAAAACCAGAACCATTATTTTTAACACATCTCATTTTATCTCAGGCTTATATTGTCCAGAATTAGGTTTAAAGTGGTTCAGAAGTGCAATTTCAATGTGTTCTTTCTGTAAACATTGCAACAAAATTAAGTGGTATATTATGATAAAGTATGTTCTGTTTTATTTATTTCTTAACTTCATGCCGGTGAATATCTGACTTTCATTAAAGTAACTTTTAACTGGATCCCAAACTTTAAATAAATACAAGCATCTTTCTTCCCAACAAGAATATAGTAGGTCTTTGGCAGGATATGCCATAAAAAAAACAGAGGATGAGCTGTAAAATACTTTAGAAAATATTGATTTTATTTTGTTTGTTCATGTTCTGGGTGGTGAACTGGATAAATACTACTGTGGCTTGGTTCAAAATTCTGTTGAACCTCTGAACTTGGAGTATGATCTAGGGCAAATGTTTATTGGATAAAGCCCTGAGCTTTTATGCTGTACCTTTGGGCTCCGAGACCCAGAGGTCTGGTGGTAATCATAACTACTTGGAGAATACTCCTTTAATGCTCTTTAAATGCAATTTTTATAAGTACTTTTTGTCATGCTTTAACTGCAGAGTCTCACATTTTTTCCAGGATGTTTTAAGAAATCAGAAATGATTTCTGGTATTTGAAACCAAGCTTGAAATTGTGCTGAAAACAGTTCTCACAGAGACTTTCCAGCTGAATTAATTACAATACAATCAAGCTGTGGCATGTGGGACAAGAAACATCTGGTGCTAACCTTGGCTGATCTTCCTGTAGATTGCATTCATTAGTCTGAATTGTTTTCTCTTAGTTTTGATATAATCATTTTGCCCTTTTTCAATTAATGTACTCGTGATGGCTTTGGCCACCTTGACAAAACAAATCCCACACTTGGGTCAAGGGCTCTGGAACCATCAGCTTTCAGTGAGAAATTACTTCTGGACTCATTACATGTTTATTGTCTAAGGGTCCTTGTAACAGAGATTCTGTTTTGCACATTAGAACTGTACATCATTAGGTTTCTGTATTCCAGATGAAACTACTACATCTTCCTCCAAGGAAACAACTTGAAACAGTTCAAAAAAAGAAATAAGGAATCAAGCTGCACTATTCTTTTCATGGTCTTCTTGTTATGTTATCCATACATGCATATACGTACTGAGGAAATTTAATGGCTAAATAGTGTCAAGATAATTCTGGCTTTTCGTAATTCTGGCTTTTTAAAAGCAAATTAAAAAATCACCACTCTGTGAAGCTGAACCAAGAAAAAAGCATTGGGAAAAATCCACTTGTGCCCAATACCTACATTTCCTCTTTTATTGTTGGCTGCCCTGTGCATCAGCAAAATGTCACCTCTGCAATTTGGTAGTGTTCTCTGTCCACCCTGATGAGGAGCAAAGCATGAGAAAATATGTAAAAAAAGCCAAACTGCTTTACATGCTGATGTCTTCTGAGTGCCAAAATACTTCTGGTGTTTTACAATAAACTTACAGTTCTCAAACTTGGACAATCTGAAAATTGAAAACAAAGACTGGTTAATTATGCACATAAACATACTAAGCCCCAACTTTCTAACAAAATAAAAAATCCTGACATTGGTTGGGAGAATTATTTTCAGTTGATACTGCCACTCAGACAGTGAGGAGCAGCTTCATCATACTGTTCTTGTCCTCTGAAACTGCACTTTTGTGTCCGCTTCTCCTGAAGCATGAAACCATCTTGACTCGGGCAGGCCCCAGCTGCAGCACTGACAGCCACTTTTCAAAGCAGAAATCCTGTGAAATGGGTCCATTTGGGATGTGGCTCTGGCCTCTCTGCTTCCCTCATGCGTGGCAGGTTTACAGCACAGTGAATTGTTCCAAGGCAGGAGGAGCCCAGCTCCGGGATCCCCGTGATGGCTTCCTCCCGGTGCCGGATCCATTCACTCCTGCATGGCTCTACTGCTCACCTGCTGCTCCTCCCTTTCTTCCCTGGCACAAAACCCAGCAGCTGGGGTTCTGCAGGGGCACCAGTTCAGATGGAAGAGGTTCTAAAAGCCTATAACAAATATTACAACCTGCTTGCACAAGGTAACGCTCCTTGTGCTTCCTAGAGGCAACTGGAAGGGGAGTGATTTTGGCTTTGTATAGAAAATCTATAAAATTGCTGCCTCCTCTGCCAAAGAATTCTTTTTTTCTTAGATATTCAGGTCTTAAATTTCTGTCTACCCAGATTTATGACACACTGTATTTATTGTAAATTATAGAGGCTTTGCTTAGTTACAGGTAGCTACAGGGTTTTATCAATGAGTAGAATTTGATTACTGATGCACTGCTTAAATAAAGTAAAGGCTAAAAAATCCATTTGACCTTTGTGGTATTGACAAACACAGCAAACTTGTTTTACATGAGGTTTTAGAGATACCAGGGGCATATGCATTTTAAATTATACAGTCAGTCCAGGAGAAGACTGGTTTTCCCTGCCTATCATATACATCCAGACATATATTAAGCGTCTCCTGAACCCATAAAGAAATATTTCTACTTAATAAACATGGGCCTGATTCTCTCAGTTTCACTGGTGTAATTTCACTGAGCGTCACTGAACTACTGCTGCATCAGGTCTGTGAAAATGACAAAGCCAGCACTTCTGATCACAGTATGTAGCCTAGAGATACAAGGGAGACTTTACTTAAAAGTCTCATGGCAGTTGCATTAAATCCTGGTGCAAAACTGAGAGTTAACATTTTAAGAAATGTGTATTATAAATAGTTTATGAAGAACATTTTTTTTTTCTGTTTCAGCTACTGCTATTCAAGGCTTCATATAATCTGTGAGTTTCAATGTAAAATTCCAAAATACAGTGTTAATATTTCCCTGGAGATTTTATGTATTAATTTATATGAAGCCTGTTTTCTTTAGCTGTATTTGAAAGCTATTTCACAGTACAATGAGGTCCTAATTTTTATAGCCAATCAAAGCTGTGCCTTCCATGTAATCAGCTCTTTCCTTGTATAGCAGAACAAAGCAATGCCCTATGAAAAATTAAGTTGTATTTTTTTTTAATATAGTACTCAGAATATTCGTCACATGAATCACAAAAGCTTGAATTTAATTAAATTATCAGTTCCTACAGCAAGTTCTACGTCTTCTACAAATACATCTGTAATTGTGTTAAACATATCCCTGCTAAGGAATTCCCCAAGCTAAAGCTTTTGATGTTGCCTGCTAAATTCTTAGTGGAAATTACAACAATCCAAATACTAACAGGGCAACTGAAACCACTCTGTTGGTTAAACAATGGTATTTTTAAGCGATAAATTCTGACTCTCAAAGTCATGCTCCTACTTGACTACCAAGTATTTGCAAACATGGCAGGGTTTTCTGCACTCACTGGGCTCGTGTCTGGAGCAGAACTCTACAGCAACAGGGAACAAAGGAATCAAAAACCCATGCAGGTTTTTATGTGTGCTGGTCAGGCTGCATTTTTTCGCCTAGGCCAGCGGGGATCGGTGCTGAGGAGGTGTGTTTGGGAGCTGCAGAGCAGGCTCTCCAAGCCCATGAACCATGGCTGGGTGTGCAGCAGGTCCCTCACAGCTCCTCACCCATGCTGCTCTCCAGGCTGTGTCCTGACCTGCTGCTCCCAGCACTTGGACTTTCCTGCTGGAGTCCACCCGGCATCCAGGAGAGCTCTGTGTTCAAACAAAGCTGGGGCTATCCCAGCACTGATTTTTAAGTCTAAGTGGCGAGAGAAAATGTCTTCTAAAGCTACTGCTCCCTCATTTTCCCCTGGCTAAAC
The DNA here is from genome assembly GCA_013400175.1 of Phainopepla nitens. Taxonomy (NCBI): domain Eukaryota; kingdom Metazoa; phylum Chordata; class Aves; order Passeriformes; family Bombycillidae; genus Phainopepla; species Phainopepla nitens. Next base: position 134,181 of record VXBQ01005188.1, read on the forward strand.
CTCAGAGCTAAGTGCAACAGCCTTCCTGCCTTTAGGTCTGTGTTCAGCTTTGCAATTTGCTTCCCTTTGCATTGTTGAGCCAATGGCAGAAGATGTCCAGCTGCAGAAGAAAAGGAAAAATTCTTTGTTCATTTCAAATTTTTAAAGTAATTCCCTTTGTATTCAGATAAAATTTCTGAGTGGAAAATACATTCCAGTCATAGATAGAACCTGAACATAAAACCTGGTGAGTAACAGCAGCAAACAATCCTCAACTAAACATGCAAGTGCAGGCCATGCCTACACAATAAATGATGCTGATTCAGATCCCATGGACACACTTAAAATATGCTTCATTTATAAAAATAATTGCGTTACAAAATATATCATATAATCCTACTTGTCTTGAAGAAAAAAATTACGTAAAGGCTTGGAGAATTCTTCCCTCTTTCCAATCATCTTAATATAGCAAAAGTTAAGCTGCTCTTAAGGAGCTAGCTGCACTGATATGGAATTTTCATGTGTTAAGGAACTTTATATGTGCACACACAGATCACAGTCAGCTCACAAATACTGTGGCAGGCAAAGCGATACAGGCGAGATTAAGTTGATTAAGACTATGTTCAATTTCTCATAAATGATACTGGCCTACTGAATTACTCATGTTTAGCTGAGACACAGGAACCAGTGGTAGTTCTGCAAATAATGGTAGCTTAATTGATCATTTGAACAACCGTTCAAAGAGCCTTTTGCTACAAATGTAGTTTGGATTGTAATTCAGGAGTTGCCCTGAACAATGTTTTGTCTGCTGGCAAAACTTTGAATATGAGTATGATGCTACTGTTAATTTGATTTGCCTGGTTTCTCAGAGGGTGTGAACTAAAGCTGAACTTACTATTACTCATCAGTGGCTAACACAAGCACTTTACAACAAATAGACTAGCTCCATTTGAGCACATTTCAGGGATTTCCTTTGTGTATTCAGAAAGGACAGGCAGATTATTTCAAAATTAAATGTGTAGAATGACCCAGTTTATTGCAGCTTAAATAACCGTGGAACACATCCTTGAGAAATCCCAGATCCATAGAAAAATACATTGCCTGCAAGGGTGCAATAATGCTGGAGGGCTAGCCATTTTTCCTAAGCAGGGATAATTCAAGAGGAGTAAAGTGAGTGCAGCACTTGCCTTCCCTCTGTAGTAAAACACAGTCTCATGTGCCCATGGTCACACAAAAAGTCAGTGATGGCACATGAAAGTAAATCTGCAGCTTAGTCCCTCTGTAGCCTCCTAACCACTGAAAAAGAGGAGCCAGCAAAAAAAAATAGAGTAGAGAAAATGCACAGAGAACAAAGAAACTTCCTCCCTAGTTATCCTCTCACTTTTTATGCCTTTTATGTTTTGAAGGCCTAACAAAAACTTTCCCTTGTAGCACAGTTATTTTCTACACAAAATAATCTGATACCACACTTATCTGCAATTTTAGAAGCCTTCATGTACCACATTCATATCTAGCAATTGTTAGAACGATGATTTTATCAGTTGCCAATACTTGTTCATTCAACATACAGCAGAAAGTAATCTTAGCTCAAAGAGTTTTTAAAAATATAAGTTAATGCCTGAAATGCATGAAATAAAGTTCAGTATAATTAATATAGTAAAAGTCTCAGTCACCAAAAGGAAATTGCAGGATGTGGGTGTCGTGCTGCTACCTGTTGCCTAGCAATGCTGCATACGTGTGGCACAAGATTGATAGGTATCACCCACTCAGATCGCTGGATTCAGACCTTCACCGCCGCCCTGGCACCGGGAAAAACTGCCAGGGAGCAGAGAGAGAAATAACAGAGGCGAGGAGAAGCCCCACAGGGTGACTTTTTCCTCAGTGTCCAGCACCATACTGCCCAAAAGATCAGGATGTTCAATTTTATCCAGTCTGTTTTTTGCTGTGTAAATGTGCACTTGTGTATATATATATATATATATAAAACTTTCTTCCTAGCTAGGTGTATCTGGGTCGCGCAAAGTAGAGACAATGATATCCTGAAATTAAAATGGCAATCCAGTTTTATAATTTTTAGTGACTCACTCTGCATTACCTTTAAGTAGGATGAAGAAAAATTTCTCAGATATTATAGATAATTATAATGTTATTACAGCATTCCTGATAGCAAATGCTAAAGTTAAGATTAAGATGCAACACAGCATTTTAAGCAACTCATACCTTCTCAAAATATACTTTTTGCTAAAATTTTCCATGATCCACTTGGCTTCAAAGTCAGCTTTTTTTCTGAGAAATCTTTCTATGGAATTAGTTCTACCATTTTTGAACCGAGTCAGGAGGCTCCATATGTTCTATTTTAAATTCTGGACTTGCATAATTCCAACAAATTACTAAAGATAGAAGCCTCAGACCTGACAGGTTTTATAATACTCATTAGAGGAAGAAAATAATCTTGGTTTGAAGAAAATTACTTGAGTTTTTAAAAATAATGGCGTCCAAAACAATTTCCTGCACATGCACAAGTAGAATCTGAAGATGGTTTTCAGGCCAAAATGCTGTTATATAAGAAGTCCTTCTCTTAACTATTAAAAATCATTACACTTGAGAAGAGCCTTTTTTGTTTAGCCCCATCCATTAATAAGGATTCATTAAATAATACAAAGCACCAGAAAAAAATCTAATTATAAAAAGACCAAACAATCAGTCCAATAGAGCATGAAGTGATCAGCCATCTGTTGAACAGTCCTGTTTGCTAAGAACTCAACATCCATCTTAGTCTTGGAAAACAGAGGAGCTAACAACACAGATACCAAGGAGGGCTTGGGAAATAACAACGAGTGAGACAAGTAAAATAAATGAGAATTACAGTTGATCCTAATGCCCAGGAAATGTGGAGATTGCTTTTCTGGGGAACACAACAGCTAACCATTGATGGATGATGAAGAGAGTGAGAGTACCAGCCCAGAGTAGCAAAATTCAGTGGATTATATGGAGAGGAGAGGGGAAGGATGGGATGGGAGCAGATAGCTATTACCTTCAGCGTGTGGTGTTAGACCTGCACTAAGCCCTGGTGGGCTCAGTGCCTCCATATGGCTGACAAATATCTGCTCTGCAGCTCATTTTAGGGTGAAAACCTCTTTTGTGCTCACAAGTAGTATCTCCATTGCATCCTGGTTTTGCTCACATTTGGTGGTGTTCAAAGCACTCAGATAAAATTTTCAGAAGTTATCAAGTGACTTAAAAGCTCCAAGTATCAGTGAGCTGCCTCCCAGCCAGCTCCTGAAACACCCACACAGCAGTTGCTGCTCACCACAGTCAACTCCCACGCTGAGTTTGGGACTTGGGGTCGCTTACACACAGCCTAAGACCCAAACAAGGCAGGTGCAAGAAAAGCTATTTAGTGCTAATTAACAGCAAATTTTAAAAGGAGAGGCGTTTAGGGGCTCCACCTTTCAGAGCACCTGAGGCAGCTGGGGTGGTGGACTGGCAGCCCCCCTTGTGAGGATCAGAAGCCCAGCAGTGCTGTTGCAGGTAGGTAGTTACACTGCATTCTTTGAGTGAAAATTACTAGCTATCTCTCTATTTCCTTTTTAAAACACAGCAAGAGCAAGAATTTGTAGTTTTATTGGCTTTTGTGTAACCCTCCACAGGTAGAGAGGCTGAAAAACAGAAGGTTTTGTTTGTTTGCATGTGTTGTGAGTGGTTCTGAATTGTACCTTTGAGCCTGTGGTTTTGGCTACAAAGGAAAATGAGGAGGGTCTGTCCTCTTTGGTGAGACACCTAAGCTTTGTGGCAGGGACTGCAAGCTCAGGGGTTTGTGCAGAGAGTACACAGGAGAGCTGGAAAGCTGAAAAAGAAGGAGAGTTGTCGTATTCTCTACCCCTATTTTTAGCTAATACTCTTAAAATGCAAAATGTTTTCTACAGACGTGAGAGTGGTTTTAGAAACAGTAAAACACAGAATTAAAAAATTATGAGGAATGGGGATTAGGGCTCTAATGAGAGGATTTGCTGACTTTTCTGTGCTGTTTCTTGACCTCGACATGACACTTGTCTTTTTTTTATCATTAATATGCGTCTTCTTGGCAGCTGATGATAAAAAATTATTTTTTTTTTTCCTTCCATGTAAGAAAGGAGAAAGTATTTCTTTTTGCTTATATCTAAGGGAGCAAGCCTGGTCTTCTCTCCCACAGCAACGTGGGCATCCTGACAAAGCTGGCAGGCTGTGTAAGAGCAGGTGCCATTACTCTTAATCTCTCTGTGGGTCTGGCAGTATTACTAGGCAGAATTCTAGCTCGGAGTTTATATTCCCCTGAAATGTTGTGATGACATTTACTTTGAGAAGAAGTGAGGGAAGGGAATGGAGCAGTCCAGTCTTACCTAAGCCTGTTCCAAGGTACCCACGTTCCTGGCTGGAGGAACGCGACGTTTCCAGCTCCGTGGTGGTGACAAGGAAGCCTTTTCTCCACTCTGAGGGTGGAAAGGTGCCAAGAGCAGCCCCATTATTTGGCAGGCAGGAGGTAACCTTACAGTAAACAGCTGTCAGCTTCGCAGTCTAGCTGAATTTTAATAGCTCAGAGACCAAAGAGAGTTACGATTTTGTCTGACCCCGCGGGGTCTGGGCTGAATTACTCTGGGTTACACTGAAGCTATCACATCAGGGTCAGGTGACTTGTCTATATAAATTCCTCAAACGTGCCATTAAAATGTCAGTTCTTAACTTAGCTGGAGCTGTAAAGCACTTCAGCACAGTTTAAATCTCTGATCTAGTATAAAACAATCAAAACAGAATAAAAAGAATATTGTGTGGCTGGAGGCACTGTCACTTTTAGCCATGTGCAGGTGGATGCCATTGCTCCTGATCATTTTTGCTTGCTCTTGTTCTGCATGGAACATAGTGAGGTTTAGTCCAGGTAAAAAAATCTATTATGTACTAGAAAATTTAAAGAATTTGTCTTTCTAAACTCAATGTGTCACTCCCTTTCCTCATTCTTGGATGTTCATTAAAATATAAGAAGGATTCTGAGGCACACAAAATATGGACAACTGCTTAAAAAAATCTCTTTATTTTAAGAGAAATACTCACGGTGAATATTAGTGCTCTCAGAATATTGATAGAGATTGGAAAGCAGAAAGGACCTTTAAAATTGGAAAGCAGAAAGTAACTTTTAAATCAGACCAGTGGCAAGTTCTAGTGTGAATCACAGCCTGGAAAAAGGGGGAGAAAACCTCCCCAAACACACCATTTGGAGCAGATTGTGCTGAAGTGATGATTTATGACCATTTCTTATGCATAAAGAAAGAACACTTAAGTCTGTACTGTAATTCTGCAGTTAGGCAAGTACCTTCAGCTGCTGCTGTGGAGCAGCACATGAACTCACCTATCTGTCAGTGACAGCAGACAATTAAAGCAGTAATTTAATTGGGGATTGTGGAGCAAAGAGTGCTGGGAAGAATATTGATACCTTAATAAAGGCTCAAGCTGTGGTAATGGGTCCTGGTGGTAATGCGCAGTATGATGAACTGGGGTTTTGATTTGAGGAGTTATACAGAGAAGCAGAACTAGTGAAAAATTACAAGTCACAGGTGACTGGCTATGTGTGGTGTCAGAATCAGGCTTGTCTGCCTTCACTGGCCTCACAAACACATACCTGCATGATATTGCTGCTTTTCTTACAGCTTGGAGTGAGGCTGTGCATTTTCTAACAGTGCATCCACACCCCAAAGCACTGCCTGTCACAGAAGAGGAGGGCAGATATACTCTCCTCTACTTATGTTTTAAGCTCTAATCTTTATATTATTCTGATACTCCTGCTCCATAGGAGTCAGAAATCCTGCAGCACTTCTCAAAAAAATTATCCTGCAGTGTTGATGAGGGCTTCTTCAAAATGGATGCTGTTTGGAAGATAAACTTGTGCCCTGCAGAGAAGATAAAATGTAGATTTATTGAAGCAAACAACAACAAAAAGCTGTATATTGCACTTTGAGTCCTTTTTATATTTTAGGGTCTATAAAATCAGGCTCCTTGCCCTTTATATAGCAAGTCAAGCAGGAAAAAACATTAAAAGTTTTCTTGATTACCCATCTATAATCAAACATATACCAAATTTATGTGATTTGAAGAGAAATATCATATTTCTTTAATATAAACAAGGCAGAGTTATAAAATTCCTCCTAATACCTTATCAATAACAGTTTTCTTCTAATATCAATGCGAGTTCATTTTCTCAATACCTCACCAAATTCATGGAGGCACCTTCTGTACTCCAAGTTTATTTCCAGAGACTTGGACTCTTTCACTTAGGACTGGATTTATTGCCTCTGGAAAAATGCAGGTAAAACAGGCTTTATGCAGAAGCAAGTGGCAAAGCAGGAGGATTGGGAAGAGGTACCTCTGGAAAATGCAGAACAGCTCCTACTTTAAAGAAATTACTTACACTTCATGTGTCCTTGTCCCTTTCCCTGCTGGATCCAAATCCCTCCCTGTGCTGCCCTGTGTGGAGCCATGATGAGCCTCAGTGTTGTGTGGGGTTTGTTCTGTTAAACTGGGTGTGATAAATCACAGTCAAAGCACGACACAGAACACTCCTGCATTAGTTGGAAGTTCAAATATTGAGAGCTTAGCTTACTCATTGCCATGGCAATCACCATTAAAATTATTTTTAGCTTATATTAAAGGTACAAAAAAAAAAAAGAGAAATCAAAAAGCATTTGAAATGTAAAGTACAAAGACTTTAATTTAAAAAAAACATTCTGTATCCCTTCGGTGAGGAGGCCTTTTATAAGGGAGCCCTGGGTCTGACAATTTTGGGTGATTAAATTTTATATTAAGTGTCTTCTTGGGGACAAAAGAAAAAAAGGTAAGCACAGCTCATCTGGAGCTGCTGCTGGTCATGGTCTGATGTTGTTTTTATGAAACAACCGATCACAGCATGAGCATGATGCAATATCTCTGCCTTGGATAACTCTGGTGGCCCCTTGCTTCCTCCTCCTATCTCTTAAATACAGAATTTAGCAATAGGTGTTTTAATGCACCAGAATGCTGCGGTTTAATTAATAGTTCTTTTTAGAGAGATCTAACAATATTTGTCAATGTTTTTGCTGCTAGGCATTTCACTTTCTCATTCCAAGTCCACAAAAGAAAGATGGCACCCCCAAAATTATTACATAATAATTTATTTCAAAATATAAAAGTAATTTAAAAAACTTGCATTCCTTGTTACAGTTTCTGTGAAATGTACTGTCTAAAAGGCATGATAAAAGAGCTCTCTTATTAGGGATATCATAGGGGATAGGGAATAGATGCAGGTAATTACTATTTCAAATGTCTAATGACCTTTTCGCTAAAGCACAATGAACTTCTATCATGCTCTGTTGCTCTTGGTGGAATATGTGATCTTCATGCATACAGATGCACAAAAGAAGTCCTTAATTTCCTCACAGAGCAGTATAATTCAAGAACTTGCATTGTAGTCACTATTTTTTCCCAGATGTTGGGGTGGGATGTTTGAGAAATAAATGCTGTAAGTCTGCATTGCTCAGACTGTGGCCAGAATTTGCAATGCCTACAGCATCTGTGGTGAAACACAGTGAGAACTGATGGATGCCAGCATAAACTGTAAAGCAACATAGGTGGTGAGGCAAATCAACAGGGACATTTGCACCAATGCAATTCTCCTTCCTTATGAGGAGACACAAAGCAGTCACAAGCGCAGCATCTGCCAAATTGAATTGTTTGTAGTGTGGCAGCCAGGAATATACCTCAGTTTGCTCAACAACAAAAAGTATTTAAATTAAAAAAAAAAGTAGCATTCAAAAGAAGATCAAAAATACCTAATTAGCATTCAAACAATAAGCTACAACGCTTAAATGTTTCATTATAAAATGAACAATAAAACTTCTGTGTTTTGTGTTTAGGGACAACCTGGAAAATCAAGAGTTCTGAGACAGAGAAATCAAACATATTGAAGGCTTTTGTGCTTCAATTCTAGGGGAAATGACAGCGCCTATTGTTGCTGTCTGTGTTGTGAAGATGTGAGTCTGATGATTAGGAGGCAGCAGTCCCTGCCAAAAAATATTAGAGCACTTTTTTATACAGAAGTCTCAGAACTACTCAGATGATTCTGGTCACACCTTTTCTCATTGCTTCCAGGTCTGGGCTAAGTGGAAAATGGAAAGGTGGAGTCAAAATATCCTGTCAGTGGAGAACAATTTTACTTACTGCTTACATTAATCACAATATACGGAGGCTCAACAGCTTGACCATGACTCAAGTGTGTGGGAGAATTGGGTAGAATCACATAGGATTAGTAACTGGTTCCTTCATTCTGGCTGGTGCTATATTCATGCTGGAATACACTGCAGCACTACAATGTTTTTCATTTAAAAAAAGTTCTCTGACTGTCATAGTTCAGTCTTCAAAAAGAGTAGGGGGAAAAACTCAAATGATTTCTCACCTACTCACAGAGAGACTTTGCTCATTAGCCTTTGATTATTGCACTGTGCAGTGAGAACAGAAGAGCCTCAACGTAAGCCATTTTTCTGGCAAATCTTGGAGTACATAATTTCCTGTTTTAAATGCATGAAGCCAAATTTGAACCACTTTCAGTATTTATATTGAGACTGGGAAGGCAAAAGGTGTCTTGGCCCAATGGCTCCACTTTAACCTTTTGTGCTGGAGAACTATCTATAAATGTGGTGATTTCTGGACAAAAGGATTAATTGAGTTAATAATCTGAACAGTGAGGTAAAGAGTAATTTACAGTCACAGCTAGTGTGAAAGCCCTGTTGTTTCTTTAATTGTGGTATTGACTGACATTGCACTGCTATAAATTGTCCTGCAAGAACCTATGTACACAAGCTTGAAAGTTTAGTCTGTTGTGATTGAGACAAAAAAAAGACCTCACACTCAGAACTTCACTGGTCTGTAAAATAACTAAAACATTTTCGAGGAATCAGAAAGATAGTGTGATTTGAAACACATTTTAAAAAAGAATATTGAAGTTATACTTCCATTTAATTGAGCCATTAATCCTAGAAAACTGGCTCCCACATGTAACCTGAAACCATACCACATTCTTCTAATTTTCTGGTATCACCAACTGAACATATATCACAGAAAACAAATCTGCTTTCTTGTTCAAAATATGAGCAATTTCAAGAGAAAACACCAAGCTGAAGAGAAAGCTGAAAGAAAAAAAGAAAAAACAGTAACTGCAACAGATAAATAAAATGCCTGCCTCTCACTAATAAACTGGGAACCTGAGTACTGTGTTTGACAATAATAAAGGAACTATAATTTGGCTCACAAACCTCTCAAGAAGCAGTAAAAACTGGTATGTGTTTTCTCTAGGAAACGCTGGGTATGTTGTTGACCTCATCATTCTAAGATGTGTCTTCTGTGGATATTCAGAGCACACAGCACTTCATCTGAAATCCCTTGTTCTGATTGCTGGAGTGTTACACAGCTATTTTCTTGTACAATTGAAGCTATGCAGAAACCAAAGCACAGATCCCAAGCGTGAAGTGGTGAAGGGTCCTGGGGAAACAGTCAGACAATAAAATGTGCGCTGCAAACAGAGTGAGGCAGTGACAAGTGGCCCGTTGTCCTTCTGCTAATACTCCCCAGGCCATCTGTAAGTGGCCTTTATGAACCACCTGTCATTTAGGCGATGGTTAGTTCACTAATTAGCAGGATAGTCACCAGACCGTGCTGCTGGACAGGCATTTTCTGTTAATGCTTGTGTGCAAAGAATACCGAGTTCTTGGGTTTCCAATTGCCAGGTAATTCTTTCCAGAAGGTAGAGTGCTAGGAGCTTTTCTCATAAAACCAGGTACAGAGGGCACAGACATTGACAAGCCAATCATCCCAATAACTGAATTTTAGGGCTGAGAGTTGGAGGTTTTGGTGCTCTAAGCAGAGTTTTAGCTTGCAGCCTTTAGGGGTGTTGCCAGTGAGCAACGTGGTGCAGCTGCACCCTGGGGTTTGTCAGTCTGGCAGCAGGGTCAGCTGGGGAAGGAAGGTTTGTGGTGAAGCTGGAAACAAAATTGGTTCTTTCATTGCATTCTAATGAACTACATAATTTTGCTTGGCACCTGGTTTACCTTGGATCCACCCAGTTGCTCCCAATCTTGGCCAAATCTCAGTTCCTTTCTTTGTCTCCTACGACTTTGATTCTCCTTTATCATTTCTCACTGGCAAAGCATGGGTTTCTTTCCTGCTCATTTAATGCTAAATAAAGAAAGGTATTCAGGCACCTAAATTTGAAGAGAGATTGAGTATGTTTACAATTCTGGCACCTAGTTTTTTCTGTTATAAACCAGAAAAATTTCCTTACTTTTGGTGAAATTACGTCTGCCTTTCAGGAGGAGGCACCTGCATTGATTTGATTGTTAGTTAAGGTCATTAAGATATATGTGCATTTACTGATTTTGTGCCCTAGGGTTTCAGAACTGACTCTTTAGCTGATGGACATGTGGGAAATTTCCTGTTTTACCTTTCAAAGAAGCCGTGTCAATGTATATTAGCAGGAGATTTGTTTAATTATTTTCATAATGGAATATCAGCTCTGAATACAAAGGTCCATAAACACCATCATGGGGTGGGGGTGCCCAAAGATGCTTGAATTGTCCTTTCCTGTCTATACCTCTTTATGCACAAGTATTTCCCTAAATATTTCTCTAAATGTGCATGGAAGATTTGAGCAGCAGATAGAATCTATAGTGGAAAGACAGTTGTGTATTTTCATGCAGAATTGATGACTAGTTATGGGAGGCAGAATTACCAACTCTAGAGAACACAGATGTTAACTGGCATAATGCCCTCTTGATGCAAATAAATACATTAGATGCTATAAAAGATTTTAAAACAGGAGAGCTCAACTTGGCAGGAGATATATTAGCTGGATTTGTGCTATTCGTTTTGTTTTATAGAATTGCTGTGGATTTGGAATGTACTATTTGAGTAGCTTCTAAATGCACCAGTGGAAAGAGACTTTAAATTCATTTTGTTTCTGATGTTTTGTAAAGGGAAAAAACATGCTTAATTTGTGCACAGACACTTCACCTCCCCAGTAGCCCAAAGTGTCTGAGCTACTTGCCTGGTAAACTCAGCAGTATCATTATTACAGAGTGATGAAAGGCTGGACAACTATTCAAACATGCAGGGTTGTTGGTGTGTCTGCAGCACTGCAGAAGGGAGTGCTCCCTTCCCATTCAGAAGCTGGGCTCTTTGCATTCTTCCTCCATCATTAATATTCCTCATGAGCAAAATATCACTGTTATCCCCACCAAGTTTTTACCACCTGTCACTCAAACCCTTGCTTTGGTTCCCATGTGATTATTTGAATTTCTTCCAAGTAAGACCTGGCAGAATATAATGTGACCCATCTCCTCCTAGAGCTCTTTTTTTTTTTTTTGTGACAAAAATACGAGAGATTTTTTGTGAGTCCATCTTTGTATCCTTTTATAAGCCGAGGAACGTGGGCATCTATTTGGGGCAACAGATTTGAAGGTCAAAAATCTGTTTACAACTGTGGGGAAGCATTGCCAGGGTAGTTTAAGGTAATGCTATACGTGCTGTTTGCAGTGGATTTTTGTTATATATTATTTTTATGAGAACATCAGAGAGACCCACACCTCAACTGCCCACTTCTGTACCAGGGGATGAGAGCAAGCCCAGAGAGAGAGGACTGGAAGAGGTGGACACTGGTTTGATTTGTGACAGCATTTCCTGTCTTTGTGTCTTGCCATTCATTGGGATGAGTAGAGCAAAAGGCAGGAGGGTTTTTCCCTCCCTCCTAAGTGGCTGTCACACTCCATAGCAGCTGCTGTTACATCTTGCAGTAATTTTTTTCCAGGACAGGTCCCTTTTAACTTCCTGTGTCACTTTTAATTTTTCAAGCGTTTTGAAGCATTTTGCCACCTCCTATTGTCCCTCCTGTTTTCCCTGATGTTGGTAGGCTTTTCTTTTTGTTCCATGCTGTTGTTTTATGAAGCCTTTTTCTCCTAATAGTTGTCTGTCTCCAATACCTGCTACTGTGAGCTCCCTTTACTACTGTCTGCATTTCTGTGTCACATCAATCCTGCAATGTGACAGATGCAAATATGTCTAAAATAACCTGTGCATGATGCATGCAACCTGAAAATAAACATTTATTTCAGTGTCAGGTGCGTCATACCTGCAAATAACCTCATTTATCTAGACACATTTATTTTAATGCTTATTGTATAAATACCAGTATCTCAGCATACTCTACAATACCATCTGCCACTTGCTCTTCTATTATGCATAATTTAATGTAGTCCTACATTACTCCAAGTTTTTATGTTGCTGGGTTCATGCATAGCTACAGCATTCAACAAGGACACAAGTGTGGTATGAAGATTACAGAAAATATTACACTGGGGTTTAAGTGGTGCATTTGGGCTGGAGGATGTTGATTCAGACAAGGTATCTGACACTTGCAGTTGCACCACGTGGATTGGTGCAGTATTTTTCCACACTTGTTTTGAATCTTCTTAGTAACTTAAATAACCAAAGGTAAAATGACAGAACTGTATGATAAAAAGTACAGGTATATGCCACTCACTCATTTTCCAGTTCTCCCCAGGCTAGACAACTCAATTCATGTGTTCAGGTGAATTAACCTGTAACTTCCTGGATTGCTGGAGTATTTCTGTGGACCATTATCACTGACAGGGAACTGAAATGGCTGCATTTGATCATGCTGTTAGTGGCTGGCTCTTGAAGAAGCCAATATACACAGTAAGGAGATAGCGCATGTTCTGCCGTAAGCTGTCATTAACCAGCATTAATTTCACCTGCTACCACAACTTGGTTCAACTTTTGAAGCCTGAGATTACTTGCACATTTGTTTCACATTCCTGAATATGCTCAGGTATTTCCATTCACTCCAGATTTTTCATGACATAGTTATACTATAATAGGACTCTGAGTAATAAAAATTTACAACAGCTAAAGCTTGGTGCCTGTTTTCAAGGAGAGCATTGAGTCTTCCAGATTTAACCTCTAATTATGAGTTGTTTTGGTTGCTTCATGCCCTTCCTCTGGCATATCACTGCTTTTCCAGAAGTTCTCAAAGACAATGTTAGAAGCTGAGAATGGGATGTCAGGGAGTTCCTGCGGTCTAAAAATAAGCTAAATCTAACAACAGGACAGGAGGACACAGCCTCAAGCTGTGCTAGGAGAGGTTCAGGTTGGACATCAGGAAAGATTCCTTCATGGACAGGGTTGTTGAGGAATAGGCTGTCCAGGGAGGTGGAGTCACCATTCCTGGAGATGTTCATGAAACAATTGTGTGTGGCACTTAGAGATACAGTTTTGTGGATAAGGTGGTGATCAGTCAAAGGTTGGGCTTGATTAGCTTGGAGGTCTTTTCCAACCTCAATGATAACATGATTCTAAATTAAATCAGTTCCTGGTGACTTGAATACCTCTAACTCCTTTCCGTACCGTTTTACCTCTCCATTGGTTCTGGTGTTGTGGTCCAAGGCCAGAGCTAAAATTCAGGAGTTTCACTGAGGACAGGACTGCCATGAGCTGCAGCAGAGCACGGAGCCCTCCCAAGAAATCCCACCCAGAGCTCACCCACTGGCTCTTGGTGACTGGGCTTTTCTGGAGTACTTGCGCTCAGCCAACCTCCATCAATTCTGGAGCGCTTGGTGATTGATCACTGGTAATTTTTCATATTTAAGATAAAGCAGTTCTCATTGCCCCCACTTTGCAATCAAAAAAGTGATTTTTAGAGGAATTTGAGAACACTTGTGCTTTTTTGCATCAATAATTCAATGAATTTTTTGTTGAAGCAGTGGCCAAGGTCTGCTCCTGTTTTTGATAAAGAAAGGGCTGATTGAATACAAAAAAACCCCAAAGTCTGTGGAACCAGGGAGTAAGACTTCAGAATTCCTATCCTCATTGACCTCAGTAGAGCTTTTCAAGACTCCATTAGTAAGTATGAGTCTGAGAAATGCGTTAGCAAATTCAGTGCCAGCTAAGCAGTGGGTAGGTTTGGCTGATCTTAGAGCCCTGATCTGATTAGAGAGAAGCTGTATATATTGAGCAGATTTTTCAGACCAGAGTGTGAAAACTCTGGATATTAAGGTGCTCAGTTGTGAATTACACTTGGCTCTGCTGCTGCTGTCCTAAATGATTTTTCTTTTTCCTATTTTGTGATCCCATGTTGCTTTTTGTCTCAGTTCTATAGTGGATTTTATGGATAAAATGGAGAGTGTAGAGAAAGAAAAGATTGTACCAATATGTAAAATTGAACTCTGGTGCATCTACAGTGGCTGGAATGCAGTGTTTTAGCACAGCTGTTGAACTGGGATATTTCTTGAGGAACATGATATGGAACAGAACAAACATCAGCTTAACTGGAACAATATTCATATAAATGCAGACAGTGCAAATTAGTGTAATGGTTGCTACCACAGATGCTGAGCTCCTCATTCCCCTTCCATATTTAAGTGTGATTTTTGGACATGATGCATAGTTTTTCAACTGAAATAAGAAAATACCATGCTTTTGTAAACTTGACTACAAGTTAGAATCTTGTAAGGCTCAAAATTACTCTCTGCAGTATTGATGAAAGCTGTTTAAGTGAAACTGCACAAAGCATTGTAACTATAATGAAGAATCAGAAATTACACATAAAAGTAAAAAGAATGGCAAGCTGATGTTCCTTATTGTTTTATCCCTTCCTTTTTATTTCTAAATTTTGCACTAGAAATTAAATTGAGTCTATTCCCAAAAGGCAAAACACAAAGATTGTATGTGCAAGGATCATTAATGGACTGTGCTGGAGCCTCCTTTCGTAGGTCTATATCTCTCACTGAGTGCTTGTATCACCGATTCATGATCATCACATTTCTCAAAGTGCAGAAGAAAAACTAAAGCAAGATTTCTAGTGTGTTCGTGTTTTTTTGAAGTGACGCCACAGTATACCCTCTCTCAGTTTCAAGGGAGTGTGGTTCAAGTAGACACTTGTATTTCTATTCTGATTTTGTGTTAAATAACTCAGGCAGAGGAGCTGGGCTCAGGCATTTAACACCATGTTCCTCATGGTATTTCAGAGGAGGATGTGACTGGTGTGCATTGCAGAAGTCACACTCACAAGTTTTGCATTGTCAAGGGCAGGATCTCTCTGAATTTTTCAAAAATGTTGAGTATTTACCAATTTCAAAAAAATGGAATTTATTCTGGCTTTGATAATTGACTTAATTGGAGGTTGCAGCCTGTTTTCTACAGGAAGATGAATCTGATTTTACTTAAAATAGAAATAAATTTGTTCTTCTCCTGCTTTTTTTTGATAGGGTGCTTGACTACTGTATATCCCTTATGGGAAAATATTTTGCTTAAGTTCTATTTTTATCTCCTGTTTGTTTATTTTTAATTACTACTTCAGTTCCCTGGGATTCACCATCGATCTTCATCTGCCTACACAATTATCCCTAGCTTGCTGAAGGGTTTGTTTATTTTTGAAGTTATATGAATTATATGTGCTCTGTTAAGGTTATTTGCGTGTGTGTGGTAAGAGGAAGATTCTGATTTACAGGGAAGAAAGATGAATTGGTATTATTGGTGTTATGAGGGTGTAACTCAAAGAGGAGATGTCTGAATGCTGTTGCTGTCTTGGGGTGATTTTCCTTCTAACAGCCTCTTGGGCAAATGCACATCATAGAGTGAGATGTTCCTGCCCCAAGGTTACCTAGGGAACACTGTAACATAAAATGTGGGAGGTTAATGCCTTTAAGAGTGTTTTAAATGCACTGAAGTTCTTTGCACAGCAACTCCCACTAGCTTGAGAAGTATTTCATAAATTTATGAAAATGAATCTGCAATTTCACAGGAAGAGACAATTCTTACTTCTCACCATACTGGAGGGTCTCCTCTGTGTAGGTTTTGCATTAGCACTTTAAAATGAATTCCACCATTTTGTTTTGAGTTAATGAAGTCTTATCTTTGATCAGTAGATCAGTGTAATTCAGCTGATAAAACCTAAGGTTCCATCCCAAAATTAATTTCTCTCCATCTGTAAAGAAATTACTTTTCCTGTATAACCAAACAGGGAAAGCATTTTCTGTCTCAGTTAAGGCAATATTGGCAGTAAAACTCCATACTTAGTTCATATATTTCTTCCTAACTTTTAAATACATAAAAATGTTCGAGGCCAGGCTGAATGGGGCAACTTGGTCTGGTGGAAGGTGTCCCTGCCCATGGTGGAAGGATTGGGCGTGGATGATCTTTGACGTTCCTTTCAACCCAAACCACTCTAATTCTGTGATGTACAAATTTGTCTGCTGTTGCAAAAGGTCAAATGCATGCCTCAAATAGGATGACCTCTGACTCACAAGGGGACTCCTACACCCAGTGGCTCTCCCTGACAGCTGATGCTGTTGCCCTTGAGTCCATATTGGCCATGTATTTACTGGAAGCAACTTTAGTCTGTGAATGTTGGACATTTTCCACGGAGGTACAGGAAAACAACTTCACTCAGATTAAAAAAAAAAAAATCAATAGAAACTTTAACTTGCAACCAATACCAATGGCCAAAGCTAAGAAACCAGGGAGTAACCATGCTGATGCTCCAATGGCATTTAACAGGGTATGGGTTTGTGCTGGGGTACACATGGAGATGAGTGATGACCCAAACCTGGATGAATTTACAGTTTATAACACTATTGAGGCTCATGGCCATGGCCCTAAAACCTCTATGGGATGAGGTCTCCCATTGTCTGGGTGCTCTGTCTGTTCGCCAAGGGATCTGGTCCTTCTTATCATTGGAACCATCTGGAGGATGTGTGGTGCACCCACCACAGCCTTGGGCTGGGGAAATAGGGGTGGGAAAGGCTGGGGGCTGTCAGGGAGCTGTGGGGTGTGGGGAGGTGTGTGCTCCTGACAGCACTGCAGTAATAAATAGTAACTTCAGGTTTGTGATTAGTCTGAAAGCTGCTCTGAATCTCTCCTATGTACTTGATTTCCAAAACTGAGACCTTTTCTAAAAGGCCTGACAAAGAATGTTGATCATTGAATCATCCTGTAAAATTCAAGAGAACTGTAATTATAAGCAGTAGGGAAAAATCTATAGAAAAGACATAATTTCCCATTAAATTCAACAGGGCAGTTGTCAGCTGATATAAATCAGTGAGTTTATTGATTCAGTGGAGCTGTTTGCACAATATAAGGGTTCAGCCCCACTGAGTTTGGGAACAAATTCCGTGGAACCCATTTTGTGTCGATTATATTAATTTTTATTCTGTCCAATATGACTAATTACTGCTGTTCTCTCAGTGTGAATGGACCAAAGGGCTCCTTTCAGAGCCTTCTGCTGGAGTGACTCACTCAGGAGAGTGAGGAGCAGTGACAGATCCTGCAGCTGAGCAGGGAGCGCCGGGGGGATTTGTTGTCAGGAGCAGCATCACACGTGCAGGAGAGCCCAAGTCACTGCTGAGTGAGCCCTGAGCTGGGCTCTCCTTCCTCACTGTACTGTGTCCTGCCACAGAGCTCCAGTCTCACTGCAGGCTGTAAAAGGCCCGTGTGCTGTGCAATTAATCTAAATTACCTGCGCGATTTGGAATGTGTCACACCGCATCATTTGAACCATCATACAAACAATGGCGGCAGTTCAGGTAGAGTTCACTCCCAAAGTTTCCACTGGCCCTAAGTAAAGAACCTTTAATTTTGTAAGGGAAACAGTGATACAGGTGCCTTTATTGTCTCTAGCACATGAAGCCTGGAACAATTACAGCTTATTCTATAAATCCATTTCTCCTCATTCTCTGCAATTCTCAAATTTCCTTATGCTCCCTGACTCAGGGGAAATATTCATTAGGAAAGCACGTACAGTTTGCCTAACTATATCAAGTCTGAATTGCTGAAGCTGGTGGCTGGCTCCCTTCCATACAGTTTGTAGGGAATTTTTAAAAGGAAACCCAACAGCTGATCATGCAACTAATCCAGATTTTCATTCTTTCATCCTAAGTGATGAAAAAAAGTGCTGACAGTTTAAGTGTCTGCCTTAATTCCCTTCTGCAGTATATTATTGTGGGGCACGATGGTTTCTGCCCATGTGTGTGCTGCTTCAGGCTGTGCTGGAGGGGTGCACAGAGCTTTCAAAGCCTTTCACGCTCCCAGGGCATGAGCCTGTGTGCCTGAGGGAGAGTTTGACACTCGCCTCTTGGAGCAGCAGGGCTGGAGGTGGGGAATGGAGGAGATGGAGGGTTGAGGTTTGCTCAGGTTGCTCCTCTCACACCACTGAAGGACAGCTCCAGACTAAAGCTATTGTAGTCTCCACTGAACCACGTGCAGTGAGCTTCCACCTCACATCAGCATTTCTGATTGATGATATTGGCTTGAATTTTCTACATTTTTCTCTTTCTTTTTCATCTTTTACTGAGAAATATGTATATTTTCTTCAATTCAAAGGGAATTTAACTTCTCTTTCAGTCAGAGCTATTTAACAGGTGAAGAAAACCAAAGATGGGGAACCTGGTGGTACAAGGTGATTCAGAGTTATAGGTGACTTGGCGTGTGCAAAGACACCACAAAGCAGATTTCAGGCTGCTGCCACACCTGTGAAGGGCCCATGATGGGTAACACCTCACCCTCGGGCACTTGGGTTTGGGACAGAAGGCACGGAGCTGGGTGGTGTGGCCACGGCAGCCTGTGGTAACAAGGATATTGGGTTCCCATTTGCTGCAAGACAGGGTCTGAATGATTCTTTTTGTGGCCCCGTGCTGTGTTAATGGCGGTGAACAGCTGAACTCAAGTGTTGCTGTTCTAATTCCTTCTTCAGCAGCATTTTCCCATTCCTTTACTGTTGCACTGTCTATATTACCGTTTTGCAGATGTCCTTCCTTCCATCAGATCTCATAGTTAAGAACAAGAAACCAGAGTGCACAGAGATTTGTTTCCCCCGCTGTGGGAGGCAGAGCACCCTTCCCTTTCCCCCGAAACACAAATCCTCCAACTCCAGCAGTTAAACCGCAATCCAGAGCACGAACATTTGGCTTTGGAAGCATTTTGCATGCACAGATGGGGCTCCACAAGGTGCAAAGCTGTGAAGAATGTTGTAAATTGTCGAGTCAGGTTAAATTTAAAAAGCGAAAAGGGGAGGAAAAAAGCAAAACTGAGGGAAATGAAGGCAGAGACTCCAGATGTGGGTCGGATGGGATCTGACTGTGTTCCAAAGCTTCTTCAAGGCAAGCAGGGAAAAGTCAAGTCTTCAGGCAATGTTTTTTGAGAGCTCCAGAGGGGATGAATTAGGGACAGTGTGTTTTGGAGGCACATCCTGCCCATGAGATTCATCTGTTGGTGGAAGCTGGAGGCCAATCTCACCAAACCTCCTTCACAGCTGCGCGGTGCTGAGGTGATGCCTGGCTTGTGCCCAGGCTCTAAAGCAGGGGGGGAAGGGAGGGATGCTGCCAGGGCCTGCAGACCACGCTGGGCTTTGTAGGGCCGTGACTGGCAGGGCAGGAATGACTCCCCTCTGCTCCTCATCGATGGGGTGTGAGCCAGCACCTCTGCCATGAGGGTGGTACACGAGGACTGGGCAGGTTCCAGGCTGCTCCTGAAATGAGGGGAGCTGGGGGGGTCACCTCTTGCTTTTTCCACAGCTCTGTGTCCTGAATGAAGGTGGACGTAATTGGTAGTCTATCCCTCACATCTCTCTTTAATACTGCCGTAATTCCATTTTAGCCAAGCTGTGTACTTTTATCTTCCTAAGGGATCTCAAACAA
Source organism: Phainopepla nitens (assembly GCA_013400175.1). Classification (NCBI taxonomy): domain Eukaryota; kingdom Metazoa; phylum Chordata; class Aves; order Passeriformes; family Bombycillidae; genus Phainopepla; species Phainopepla nitens. The sequence goes on from VXBQ01005188.1 coordinate 153,917, forward strand.
GCTTTTAATTTTCAGCAAAACCTTTGCAGATCACCTCTAAGATCAGGGTCGGAGCTAATTTTTTTTTATGTCGTGCCTGAGGGAGATGGATTGGGAGGAGTTATGGTCTTGGAGGTTCCAGGAGGGCTCCTCATGTCTTGGGTGCTCAAAGAAGGTGCACAGCACAGAACGTGGTGGAAAGTGCGGCTCTGTTCATGCAGCGAGTTCAGAAACTACTGAAACACAGTTGTAATGAAGCAATATTGTAAAAAAAATAAGCAACTATGAGCCATGCTGTGGACCTGGTTTTCCTCTCAAGCTAGGAAAACTTGGTGGACTTGTCAAGTTTCATGACAGCAGTGATGAGAGTTTGTTTCTTCCCTTCCTTTCTTCTCCTAGTTCTGCACTTTTATCTCACAGGCTGGCATGTTGTGCAAACCTAGGAGCTTGCCTTGGCTCTGGGCTTGGTGTTTGGTGTCCTTTAGTGGAAGCCATAATCCATCCTGCAGTGGGTTACAGCTCCTGCAGGGAGCCCCAGCATCCCTCCCGAGTCACTCTGTCCTGTGATCTGGGAAGATAAGAAATGTAAATAGGAAATGAATCACGGAGCTGCAGAGAGATGTGAGGTTATGATAAAACAACAAAACAACCGTCTCCCCCCCAAACCCCCACTCTACTAAAAAGAAATCCCAAACAAACAAAAAACCTGGAAGCAAACTCCAAAAACATTTTGGTTGGTGATGTACAGGAGGAGAATATGATGTTATAAATGGAACTACTGTGACTCAGGCAACAGAGGTGGCAAGAATTATGTAGAGCAGAAGAGATTTTAAGTTGAAAAAATGTGATTGAGTTAAGAGGAAGAAAAATTTAGGCTGCATCTCATGAGAAAATAGACTAATTGTGAAATTCTCTTCTACACTTAGATCTGGGTCCCTTGGGAAATAATGGAAAAGAGTGTTTCTTGGCAGTAGAAGCCCCTAGACAAAACACCAGTGCTTTAGGAATAGGTTATGCATAGCTGCAAATATAGTTCAGCAGCAGCAACCCCATTCCTGCACTTACAGGAAAGAAGCAGTGAATTTATCAATAATAACCTTTGTATTTCCCTGCTTTCATATGCCAAAGACACTGAGGCTGCTGACGGATGTGTTTGGGTGCAGAGGTGATTTTACAATGTGAGATTTTATCTAATAGGAATGGGTCTAAAACTAATGGTTCATTTTGCATAGGCTGCCCAGCAGCCACCAGATAGTAACAGCTGTTTGTTTCTACTCTTGTCTTAAGTTAGATTTGAACTATTAAATTAAAGGTAAAATAAAATTTGAGGTATCTCTTTAAACCATTCAGTCCTCCAGGGAAGGATTTGCAAATGCACATGTATTTATCATATTGAAGCTTTCCTGTTGCTTAAAAATATCTATTTTCTTGAGACACCTTATTGAAAAAGTGCCTTAGTGCTTTTCATCATCCACTGTAACTTGTTTTCAAAGCAAAAGACAGTATGTGCCTTGAAAATAGTTGTTCACAGTTCTGTTTGGCAAGCTTCAAAACGCACCTAAGGTTGAAAATTAAAAATACTAATCAAGAGCATGAAATGCAATTTTACAATTCGAAATGATGTTTCAAACTCCCCTGCCCATCCTAAATTTGTCACCTATCTAAGGCTGCTGCCGTTTCTGTGGCCATGGAGCAGCAGCAACCAAAGCAGCTCAGGGGCTGCCTGCACCTTCTGTTGTGGGTGGACATGGTTGGATTTACCCCCAGTGTCAGCTGACACTTTCCACCCTCAAAAGATCCAGGGCAGCACAGTTTCCCCAAGATCCCTGTGTTTGACTTTGGCTTTTAGTCTAGTTTGAGCTGGAATTCTTCTTAATGCTCTTTATCTTGGTTTTCCATCAGTGACATTTCGATGTTTTTGCATGAGCTTGAGCTAAGGGAAGATTGCACTTTCTCCTCTGTCCTCATTCTTCCACCCTTGCTCTCTGAGCTTATCAGCACAGCTGCTGTCAGCTGTAGCTTTTATCTCTACCTATCCTTGAGCCAGCTCAACTTACTAGGTCAAGAAAAAAAAAAAAAGAAAGAACAAACCCTTAAAAAAAGATGGATAATTTTACGCTGGATTTGTGAATGGAATTGAGAAAACCAAATGATGCCAGTGCTGGTCAAGGTGTGGGCTGAGCATGGTGAGCCTGGAAGGAAGGTGGGAAACAAGACCTGCCTCTTTCAGCAGCAGAGAAGCTGAATTACACTGTTGAAATTGGAGGGATAGACCTTAAGCAACAGCTAGACTGAAAAACAAAAATTCTCATATTTTAATGTTTTTATCAAGAAGTGGTTTATATAGAAATAAAGAAATGTTACAAACTGTACACAGAAACCTGCTCATAGATCCTATTCAGTTCAGACACAGGAAACTTGTCACTGAATTAACATGCAAAAATACATATTGTATTCATATCAAATAAGTGAATTGTAATATTTAGTTTTGTTAAGGAGCTTTTGATGTAATTTTTTTTGCCCTGAGTACCCACAGGATAGCATATCTGCTGTTTTAGCAGCCAAAGAGAAGACAGGTACTGACTGATTGTAATTAAGTGTATTTTAGTGTGTTGCTCAGTATGTATTACCTAATTTATTCCTGTTTCACACTATCACAGTTATGCCTGCAATAGAATAAAAATGTGAATTTCCTAGTACTTGGTATTATATGTATTTCCATTCATAAAAAAGTCCCCAACACATGGCAAAGCTGTAACTATGTGTAAGATATGAAAAGAAATGTCAAAAATTTGTTCTTTCTGGCTATGATTTATTATTTGTTTGTTTCCCATAGTGAAATAGCAGGAAAAAATATGAGAGAGAAATTGAGAAATGGCATGTTACCCATTCTTTTTTCTTTTCAACTATTAAGAAGAATTTGAACTGTCAAAGTTGACTGAAATATTTTTGTGCATATTCAGATTGAATGGTATGCAACACAAAAAGTACTTTTTCAATGTGCACTCAGGTAGATAGTCCACCTCTGTTGCCAAACTGCGTAATTTTAGATCATGAAATAACGGAATCCCAGCAGGTTAAATAACACTGCAGGTCATATTTACATTCCAACAGTTTGCTCAGTGTAGGAGGGTTGCTATAATCAAGTTTAATTAGAAAAACAAAAGCAAAATTGCCATGTGCTTGATCCAAAGCCTATTGAAGCTTACAGGAATCTCTCAGCTGGTTTCTTTACTTCTGTGGGTTATCTGTTATTAGGACTGAATCAAACTTGGTTTCTTCATGCTTAGCAAAATTGGGTTTTCAGTGTCATTAACAAGATGAGAAACAGGCTGGTGAGACAGTATCATTTTTCCTCTTAAAAACCTGAGTACTTGCTTTAGACTTCTCATTAACTTCTCGTGCAATCAGATGTTTACATGCAAAGATAAAACACGACTAGTCTTTACGGCATATCTCAATCATAATGCTGAAATTAGGGAAGACAGTTCTCATAAGCTGGTGGTTCTCTGTGGTGGAGACTATCCTGTGTAAACAGCTGCCTAAAGGGCATAATTAATTTAATTCACAAAAATTGTTGTTCGCTGTCTGATTATTTCAGGTTCATCTTGATCTGTTTTTGAAATGTCACACATTTAACATGCAAGAATTCAAAATTTTATGGGTGGTGGAAAAAAGTACTTATAGCTTTCTTTCATTACTTTTAAAAAGGAATATGTGGCCACAGGACAGCTGCAAATATAAATAATTACTTCATGGATAATCTTTCACGAAGTAATTCTTGAAAGTGAACTGTAATAATGCGAGGAATTTTAAAACAGCTTTCAAGCAACTGATTTCTTCCATCATGGTTCATTCTCATAATCTTCTTCAAGTATTTAGAGAGTCAATTGCTCTTAATTTTAGATTGTTATTAAATTAAGTGGTGATGATGACTGTGGGTAGGATGTCTTTTACTGTCTAGAGTGTCACAGTAGAGTGTAATAGTGCTAGATTTGAAATGTTTTCATCCTATTAAATGGCTATGTTAAGTTATCATGGAAAATGAGCACCTAATTTATTTTAATCTTTCATATTCTTTGAGCTGTTTTTCTTCCTAAGTGTTTTTGAGTGACAAATGAGAACCAAAATCTGCTGTTGATGCTTGCTTCGCAGTTATATCAAGAAGACCCTTATCTAGAGCTGACAAAACCCAGCTTTCCTTAAAGTAGTTGCATTTCTTTATCTCAGAAAGACAACATAATCTGTACACTGCAGTTCTGTGTGTGTTCTTGTAAATCTCTGAATATAAACCTTTCTGTAGGCAGTGCTTTACATATGTCTGTCAAATAGAATTCGTGTTCTGCTCACACAGCGATCTTGATTTTTGTGCCATTTATTCATCATGTGCCTCCTGGCCGTGCAACCTGTGTATAAATTACCAACAATTATTGACTATTTGAAACTTTTGGTCATATCAGTGCTGTTTGTAGGCTAGACAACCTCTGTCTGGAATTAGAGGCTTTAAACATTACAGTTAGCTTACAGGAGTAGAAACAATCGTATAATTTTTCCTTGCATCTTACCTTCCTTCTTAGACCATGCTTAGCTGATTTTTTAATGTGTCACATAAGTATGCAACCCTGCAATGGATAGGACTCATATCCCAACCCTCGAGTATGGTATGAAGCAAAACAGGTACATCACCTGCACCTTCCTTCGATCTGAAAACCAGCATGTGCTCTCTCTTCATTTTAGGAGCACTGCAACCTCAGCCTCCTTTCATTGTGAAAGAAAATCAATCCTTCATACATGAAAACAGTTAGTAATGGTCTTACTTGAGCTTAACTTAGACTGAATTATTCATGATTGAGTTATCCAGGGCAAACATTACCTGTGCAGCACACTGCCTGAATTGCCTCTCTTTATTTTCATTGGGATGATTTACTTTAACGAGGACTGCAGGACCAGGTCGTGCATTTGCTGGACATGAGAACATTTCATACTGGGATTTTTCTTTCTGTTTGATTTTCCCCCCCTCCCTCCTGGTGTTGTGTTTGTTGTGATGGGTGTTTTTTTTTCTGTTTAGGGCCCCAGCGAGGGGTCCCAAAGAGAATGCTAGTGCTTTTGAATCTCGATGGCTCCCCGTTGACATGCCATCTGCAGATGCTCATGTAGAGTATGTTTTAAGCAGCAAACACCTGGGGTGCTGTATTAAAAAATGCTCAGCATTTGAAAATCTTGGTGATGGAGAGTGATATGCTCTTGATATGCCTCTTGCTGTTAGAACTATAAGCTGGATCCTGCTAAGTCCTAATGCCTCCTGTTGGAGTGAATGATAGCAGAGAATACTTAGGACTTGAGAGATGCATGACTTTTCAGGTGTATTAAAAGGAGTTTAACTCTGTCAAAACTCCTCTTTTATTTAGACACAGTCATTTTAGACTCATCTCCTCTGCTGTCTTTTTGAAGGACTACAGTGTAATAGCCCTTGAGCAAGGAGATAAGCAGGAGTTGCTACCAGGCCTTTAGACTCGCATGACACTCCTTATTTTAGTGATTCCAGTTTGAAAACATTCAAGCCATGTCATTTTATGGTGACAAAAAATTTCAGCAAAACGGAGTGATTTTTGATGGGTGTGTTCCTGGGAGCTATGCTGAGGCACGTGGAGGACAGAGAGCACCATTAGACACAGCCAGCACAGCTGCACCAAGGGCAAGCCTTTCCTGCCTGATCCTGTGGGTTTCTGTGATGGAGTAACTACACCAATGGACAAGGGAAGAGCTACAGCTGCCGTCTGTCTGGGCTTTGGTAAGGCCTTTGACATGCTACCCACAACAACCTAAATTAGATAGAGAGGAATTTGATGGGAGGACTGTTGGGTTGGATGGTTGAATCCAGAGGGTTCAGTGGCTCAGTGTCTGGATGGGGATCAGTGATGTGCAGCGTGCCTCAGATCTCTGCTGGGACCAGCACTGTTTAATACCCTCACCAGTGACACTGACATAAGATTGAGTGCACCCTCAGCTAGATGCAGGTGGCACCAAGCTGAGTGGTGTGGTTGGCACACCTGAGGGACAGGATGCCACCCTGGGCAGGCTCCAGGAGCGGGCCTGTGTGAAACTCACGCAGTTTAACAAGGCCAAAGGCAAGGTGCTGCACCTGGGTCGGGGCAATCCCCGGTATCAATACAAGATGAGGGATGAAGGGATTGAGAGAAGCCTCACAGAGCTGGGTCTGTGGGTCCTGTAGGGTAAAAAGCTGCACGTGAGCTGTCAGTGTGCACTCAGCCCAGACATAAAGAAATTCTTTCGAATGAGGGTGGTGAGGCACTGACACAGGTTGTCCAGAGAAGCTGTGGCTGCCCCATCCCTGGAAACATTCAAGGCCAGGTTGGATGGGTCTCTGAGCAACCTGCTTTAGTGGAAAATGTTCCTGTTCATTGCATAAATGACCTCTAAAGGCCCCTTCCAACGCAACCATTCTATGATTCTCCAGTAATGTAAAATGAAAAACACCTGCAAAGAGCCCTAAAAACATAGGGTGTATATAATAGCAACAAAAGACACAATTATCTAACGTGATTTTTATAGTATCCCACTTAATGGCCCAAAACAGTAAAAATGAAGTCAGTATGTATTGAAGTAATTTTCAGATTAATTCAGAGAGAAGTAAATACAATTTGGGTCATGTTGCTTTTCATGACCCTAAAACCCCATTCAAATAAGCACTATGGATTTTAAAGATCTACCATGTCTTTGTTGATGTATTATTGATCGTGGTTAGTCAGCAGTTCAGCTCTTGTTGTTCAAGACTGCCCAAGGCACTAAGATCACTTGTTAGCAGATTATATTGCTCAGGTACTTTCTCTACTAGGTTTATTTTCTTTTTTAAGATATTTTTGTTCCTAAAAATTATGAACTGCCTTCCTGTTTAATTTTAACCAATAATTATGTGCAAGTGTGCTACTGATACTTGTGAGGAAATGCCTTTGTCCTATTTTTTTTTTTTTTTAGACACATCTTATGTTCATTACCTTTGTAGGTTAAATTTCACATGCTTTACAACTCAATTGACAGGAAACATAGTGGACAGAGGTCTGTGGGATAAGTATGGCAAATTTCCCCTCTGGAATGAGTGTTATGACTTCAGCTCCTGAGACTGATGCAAAATGGATCATACATTTAGTTGGTTTTAGGGGTATTTTCCATCTAGAATGCTTATGTGAATTTAAAAGGAAGAACAAAGTAGGGTCTTGGAAAGCTGTGGTGATGGTTTTCTGTTTTGCTTTGGGGTTTTTTTTATGTTTTAGTTGGTTGGTTTTCTTTAAGTTTCTGATTTTGGTATCTTGGCTGACAGTTTGCTGCTTATAACTTCACGGCTGTTGGCTTGTGGGGGTTGTTTTTTTTTGATCAAAATATTCTCTTTTAATGAGGCTGTGTGATCCCTATTCTATTGTTGTTGTACTAATTAACTTTCTGAGTGTTTTGAGCATTTTGCAGGGATGTCATTTGGGTTTTTCTTCTAAAAACCACCCCATTATTTGAATAAGTGAAACTGAATTTACTGAAGTTACTCAACTCTTATGCAGAATTAAACCAGGCAGTTGTTATTATTCGAGTTACTAACTCTAGGGGTAAATACAGCCCCTGAAATATTGGCAGCCCCAGTACCTGCTTGTACTCGTAAACAATAGGTGCGAGTAGCAAAGCAGTGGGTAGACAATCCCTGATAATATATTCAGTAGTCTTCTTTTTCTTTTATAAATCACAATATAAGTGCTTGGATAATGTGGTATCTCAGCAACAACTTGACAAGAGATGTATAATACACTCTCAGAGAATAGAAAAAACATAATTTGTCACCAATAAAGGTGTTTAGCATTCTGATCCTCCCAACATAAATTAATTTGCAGTTATACTAGCAGTGTTTTTACATATGTATTTTGCATTTGCATCCAACCACTTCGAGTCCTTAGGAGCACTCGCTGCTTTTCTGAGTATTAACTGTTCAGAATGTGGGTACAGGTTAATGTGCTGCCTGCCTTAGGATCAGCTCTGGTTTCTCTGTTACACAGTGCATTTAGTCTTCAGGGGATTAAACATGTTCTTCATGAATGAAAATGAATATTTATTAAATGTTGTATCAGGATATACTTATTCATACAGAAAATTCAATATATTACTTGAACGGTGTACAGGAATCTGAAGAAAACTCGGGGAAGCTTTCTATTCCAGTAGAAAATTTGTGTGTGGTTTGTTTGTTTTTTTTTTTTTTTTTTTTAAATTATTGTTTTAAGACTTGGATGTGCACTTTGAAAATGAGTACAACAGCGCAAATCAGATTTAAGAAAAACAGATTTCTAAGTAGTCATCCCTGTCAACTGGTGGCAGATTTAGAAGATAAAGAGTTGCAGACTTGGTTCCCAAATATACCTTGGAGCATGTGACAGATAAAGTAACTGAACCATACAGCCTGGTAGATGATTGCAAACTTGCAAAGAACAACTTTTTAGGAAGAAAACCTCAAATATGAATGCAAAGGAAATGTTATTTGCTGTCTTTAGTATTCATGGGCTGTACAATAAGGATTGATTGTTACTGAGTATTGTTTCTAAAGCTTTATGAAGATAAAAAAATGCTAGGTCTGGTGGTTTGATAAAAAAAAAAACAAAAAACAAACAATTTACAACAAAAAATGCTATTGTTTTATCACATCTGTAGCAGTATTTATAACTGCATTGTGTTTTAAGAGGGGAGGGGATAAAGAGAATGAAAAAAGAAAAAAATTAGTTCAAGGCCCAGACCCTTCTTTGCTGAGTTCCTCCATGTGTTTTTGACGCTTAAAACAAAGGATAACAATAGGAGATGTATTTCAAGACAAGCAGAGAGACTGACTCTATTAAGGCCATTCCTGCTGTTAGCCTCAACTGTACTTTGGGTGGAATATTTTTAGTTTGATTCTATGCCAATTTATTTGTATTATTTTCAAGCTGGGTAACCAAAGTTTTCAGCAGACCATCATGAATTGACATATTCCTTTTTAATTATAACCTCTTTTAAGTTTTGAGGTGTTTACATTGATTGTGTAGCCTTGTGAAATCAGCAGCAGCACCAAAGCTCGTCTCTGAGGGTAACAAGCAGCAGCTGTAATAAACACACTCTGCAGACAGAATTGGGAACATGCTGGTGGGGAATATATGACCTGCTGTAACTCCTTCTTTGACTGTGACAAGTGCTTATCAAGATGCAGAATGAAATAATTTTGCACGTAGAATCCAGCAAGTAAAGATGGAGGGGGAAAATGTCTAATTTTTGTGGCAGTTGCTCCCTGGCTGACCTGTGTGCACCAGAGGTGCACAGAAGAGGACAGGGCAATCAGTTCAATTACTGTGGTTTGTTCACCTGACACCTGTGTAGTTATCAAATATAATCCTGGCTGAAGGATGTTTGCCTCTCTCTGCATGGCTGATGTTAACACATGTAAACTTACTGCAGACTAGGCCAGGTAGCCCTTTTGCAGCTCAAGGCAGGAGGTGGTGTTGTCACAGGCACTAGGTCTGTATATGCTTCTAATCTAGAACTGGCAAGGGAAACAGAGTAACCACTGCAAAATCATCCCAGCTCAGGTACAACACACATGTCCTTTCTTTGTCCCATGTCTTGCGCAACTGTGAAGGAAAAAAGGCTGCTGGAAGGCTTCTTTAAGGGTACTGCCTTTGCTGTTTCTATAGGTCAAGTCACAAAGAAAACAAAACCATTGAATGAGGTTAATGACGCTTCCAAAAGCATTGCTAGGAAATAGATTTGACTGTGGAATGCACAAAAGATGTATGGTACCCCTGCCTATCCCTTGGGATACAGTAGGGATTGTGCAGAACACTGGGCCACAGAGCTCTCATCCTCCCATGGTAGAGATGCAACTGGAATGTCCAAAGTAATAAATGTATTATGTAAATGAATTATTATAAATATATCTTATGAGAATTGTTTCTCCATTCGGATTATATGATTCAATAGAAAAGAGACAATCCTTTATGGAGCCTAGTGGAGAGCCTGGGATCTGATTCATCCCTGCTCCTTTGGATATCTCACTAGTTCCACTTATTTGAGATTTGATTAAACCTTTAGGGCTGGCTCTTCCTGCCTGTTTGAATAGAGAGGGATGTGAGGTGAGTCGGCTCATGATTTAGGGTTCTTGTTAGGTGCCTAAAGCCAGCCAGGAGCAGAGCTGAGCAAGCTAAGAATAAACAGTAAAAGACTACTCCAGAGCTTGGCTTGGGCAACTGCTGGAGCATCAGCCACACTTGGAAACAGCAACAGATTGAAGGGGTTTGGCCTTCAAAACTGCAACAGATTGAAGGAGTTTGGCTTGGGAAAACTGTAGGAACAGGAGCAGCAGTTTGTGAGACAGCCTGGCTTATGCAAATGTAGAAATGGCAGCAGCAGGTTCTGATGGGATGTGTTGCTGGGGTATCTCCAAAAATTTTTAAACTGGCTGCTCATGTAATACCAGGGCCCTATCACCTATATGCTCAATTTATCACTGCGTCTTGGAACTCCTCCATCAGAGTAGTAGAAAGCAAATGTTATCCTGCCATATAAGAGAGAGAGAAAGCAAACCCACTCAGCTTATTATTTACAGACCTATCTTACTGCTTCCAACTCTATCCATAATAGATAATGAATAAATTGGTTCACAAGCAACTGTTTAAGTACTTGGAGTTAAAAAACATACTGAATGATGCTCAGTCTGGATTTCATTCTCATTATTTTACTGTCATTGCACTAAGAAATTTTGGAGATGTTTTCTCTGCCATGGATCAAAGCCTGTTTATAGGTGCAGCGTTTATTCCTGTGTCAAAGTCACTTTTGACATGACCTGCCATTTTCACATGCACAAATTCATTTGAAATCAGTTCAAATAAAAGTAGTAGGCAATTGTCACATTTGCCTTCCAGGACCCAGAAGGATTGCATTAGCAATGAACAGTCACGGATGCAATGTAATACTGACAAGTCTTGTAGCTGGGTACCATATTGGCCATTACATGTTCATTAAAAGCTGTTGTGCATGTTAATGGGAAGATACAGTTCTTCATGGTTAAAACACATGGAGTGGAGCCAAATTATTAAAATTGAAAGCAAGTCTGAGATCAGAGCCTTATCTCTTACAAACAGCATCTCGTATTTTTTTTTTCCCCTCATATGTTTCTAGAGATAGATACACACAGATATCCAGGAACAGCATCAGTGGAGTTATGCTGTAGAAAGCAAAAAATCTAGGAGGAAGGAGAGATTTGAGTGAGAATGAGGTGCTCTAGTACACCCATAGAATTTCTTGTTCTCACCAGAACATTAAAACAATGTTTAAACACCAAATATACAAAACAGTTTTGCCACAAGAAAAATGTGTAGAATTGTCTTTATATGATCAAGAGTATATAACTCATAGCATAAAACAGAGGCTTGACTTGTGTTGCTACTTGTTGAGCCATTAACCAGAAGCTTATTGAAGTTGAATCATATTCAGTAAGACTTCATCACACCTTCTTAAGTGTAGTCTTAGTTTGAAGAAATTCTGGGTTTAGTATGACTCAGGTAGGCTGTGTGGAAAAACTGAAATACACTTCAGAAATACAGACTGGAGGGTTGGAAATTCAGGTGGTATTTCTGGTTTCACCAAAACCTTGAGGAGCTGTCTCCCTCTCTTCATTTTTCCTCTATTTTTTTTTTATTTTGTTTTAAATGAGGATTACAGGCTTATGAAACTTTATTTAAACAATGTTAGATACTTAGAATATTATTTCCCATTGTCTGGCTGAATGCTGTTGTGGGAACCCAGTGGATGGGTGGCTGTGAGGGTGGAAACAGCTGGAATTTAGGCTACGTGCATTTATCCATGATTTCTGAGATGAAGAATGGACACTGCTAAGTAACCACTCTTACTTGATATTTACATATATATATATGCATATGATTAATTCTAAGGATTAGGAATTCTGATCAAAAGTTAAAAAAATACTGACTTTAAAAATATGCATGTCTCATTTCTTTCTCCTCCCTTTCCTTCACAAACATCTGTCAAATGAGATGGTGAGAACAGTGCAGATGCGCTGGTATTACATTTAATTTCTAACTCTTTAAAAAAATGAATTAAGGCTGTGATTGCAGTGCAGAAAACGTGAGGGAGGAAAAAAAAATAAAAAAAAAGAAATGCCCTTTCAGACTTGTGTTTGTAGATGCTCTGACTTCCTTAAGTCCAGACTCAGGGTAAGTTGGTGGCTGTACTCAGCAAAAGGCATGGGAGGAATCCATCTCCCCTCCTTCTGAGAAGAACAACTGATTCTATGCCAAGAAGGAAATTAATTCTTCTAATACAAGGCAACAACAAATTATGGTTTCCAGCCACAGAAAGTAGAAGTGAAGGGAAAAGCATGTCTCTGAAGAACAATGTTTCTTGGGATTGTGATTGTATCGTGTTTCTTGGGGCTGTTCCTGCCAGTGAAACTGTGAGTCCTCCCTCTCCAGGGCTGCTGTATGGGCTTGCAACTGAGCCATAAAGAGATCAGGCTGCTGCAGAAGAGCCACATGTCACAGCAGAAGCTTTATTTGAAAAAAACATCCAGGACCAGGTCTCTGTGCTTAAATACTCTGAGCTCCTTTTGTTTAATTTTGTTCTGTTTTTATTTTTAGGGAGGGATATGGGGTTTCTGTTGTTGTTGTTGATTTTATTTTTCTCCCTCAAAGAACAGACATAAAATTGCTTTTCATTTATCTGTGACTTGAGTTTGGATAGAAGTCCATGTGTGTACATACCTGAATAAGGAGAGGGGTCAGATTTGAATAGGAAGGACAGGGGGCTTGTAAATTCATATCTTTATTTTGCTGATGGAAAGCAATAGTACCTGATGTGTTAGAGTTTAAAATAAAAATGTTTAATCTGTCTGTTAGTCTGTTTGTTGTCCTTTATGGACTGTGTTGATACTGAGAGAACAAAACTAGAGGGTTTTGGATTTTTTACTTCATTTTTTGCCCTTTGAATTCTCAGACTAATTCAATAATACCTACATGATTTGTAGGTTTGTGCTTTTCTTCTCCATTCTGTCTTTTTTTGTGTCTGTCACTGAAATATATATGCAACTCTAATGGATTTCAGTACAGAGTATGTATCACACCTCTTACTTTGTATTTTTATTCAGTGGCCTGTCTGTTTAGGCATTCTGGGAAAGATTCCTTCTTACAGACATCTATATCTGTTTGTTCTCTGAGCCTCCATAATGAATCTGGTTTTGTACTATCTAGAATTAATATGAATTGTAAAAAAGCTTTGTCAGTTCCTCTTATTTACTTTCCTTGGAGTTGTTCTATTTTGCCTTTGATGTCATAAATTTCATAAGCTTAAACACCTTAAAAGTTCATTTCAGGGAGTTTATCAGCAGAACATGAATATCCTCTATTTTTACCTAAGTTACCGAGTCAGCTGTGTGATTTATCTTTATGCTTCTGTACTTGTATTCCCTCTCCAGTGCTGAACGGATAGTACTTATATATCAGTAATTAATTGATGGTTAAGTGTTCTTAATGAAGTGTTTGGTTTGTAATTGATGGTGGGGTATTTCAGTCATGGATGCAGATGAGATCAAGCACCAAAAATAATCTAGGTTCTTGTTCAAGATCTATTCTGAAAATGGATTCTGTTATTCTGAGGAATCCTCATGAAAGGCTCTCTGGCAGGTGAAAAATCTTGTGGAGGCATTCCCTCTCACTCTGAGTGGGCCAGCAGGAGAGGCAGAATGGAATAATTGGCCAGAAGTGATGCAGAAAAGAACTAAGTGGGCATGTTACTCAAAAATCTTTGTCTTTGTCGAGCTACCAATTCTCTTTCAGGTAAAGAGAGGTTATTTTAACTTTTTAGAATGATACCTTGTGTAACAGCTATCATGGTTTTCATGCAGGAATTTTTTAGGAATAAAAGGAAGTTTTTTTCCTCCATTGGCTGAAGACGAATTCTTGTGCATTTCTTTCTGTAGCATCCCATGCTTTAAGCAGTGCTGCTTTTCTCTGCTATCTTCCTTCTTGTTTAAAAAGTCTGGCCAATAAGGAACATGTGTTCTCAAAGCAGACTCTGAAAATATTATAACAAGGCTTTGCTGGCAACAAAAAGGAGGGAAATATGGAGAAATGGGAATTGATTGTGAGGCAATCCTTTGATGTTGGGGAAGTGCCTCTTCCAGCAGCAGCAAAAGACGGACATCTTATGATATACTTTTGTGTCTTAGAATATTTCCCAGTTCCTCATGAAATGGATTTCTCAAGAACGGCATGATCTCATTGAACATTACTGTGGCTGTAGAGACTGCATTTCTGCTTCAGTACTAGATTTTTTTTCCCTCATTGTCCATGCCTTTGTGAGAAGCTCATAGTTATTTTCGTATTTTGTACTTTTTGCATACAGAAGTTTAAAACCAAGAACAGAAGGTCAAGAAAGTTGTGTTTCAGTGAGACTTTCTAGTCTGTATTCCCTCAAGAAAACTAGTGCTTGGAGACTTATCTGGAGTTTTCATATCAAGCTGCTGAAATATAATTCATGACTTCAGGAAATCCATCCAGACCATATCTTCCTTCTTTGAGGATTAGCCTCTCATTAGTATAAAAATAAACTTCATCTTTCTCAATTTGGGAAAGATCCTGGGTTTTAGGGGTTTGTGGAATGGACTCCAGGAATGATTTCTTTACAGAAAATTCAATGCAAGAAGATTTCAAATTTCTGTGCAAACTCCTGTCTCCTGAAAACCAGACAAAATATACAAGGGAAAAAAGAGAGAGGGAAAATCCTATTCTGCTTTCAGACTAACATTTGAACTATATTATTAAAAATGTATGAACTCCCTGAATATAAATCATCTGCTGAAGGAAGGATGGCAAGTCAAAGTTCTGACACTCATCTTCCAGTATTTCTTTACAGACAAGGTTTATAGGAAGAAGTAAAAACTTTTATTATCCTGAATGAAATGATTGAAAACAGCAGACAAGGGTTTTGGGCATATGAAACCCCTTGCACAGTTATGAACGGAATGTGCTGGAGACAAATGGGCATCAGACTTGGAAATTTGTTGACCTTTATCTCCAATTGCAGATTATTTGAAAGACAGGAAAATTGGCCCAACACATGCAAAGAGAAGGCTTCACCAACAAAGAGGTAATTCCACATACTTGTCTGGTACCCCTGAAAAGAAGTTATCTCCCTTGGCTTCTGCTGGCCGGAAAAACACATCACTGCAAGAGCTGACATAATGAAAACATCTTCCTGACATGGCTTCAACTTTGTCTTTTGCTGTGAAACATGGAGCAATAGTTGCATGCTCAGATGAGGGGAGACTGTGTATTAATCAGTTTGGGTTCATGGTTAGCAGCGTATGCTTTCCCTCTGGAGCAAAAGCCCTTGGGAACAGTGTGTCAGTTTCTGAGGCAGGTTTTAAGGTGAGATTATTTCATGTACAGAATAAAGATTGAGCCTTAGAAATGCAGCAACTGAAAATGGCTGGATAATGTTTAGTGTTTGAAAATAAGTCATGGCACCAAATATTGAAAAGGTGGGGTGTTTTTCTTGTTTCTTTCATCTCTGGTGCCATGGATAAAGAGACTATATAGAAACAATGGCAGCTTTTTTTAGTTTTGCCTTCAACTTCAGTGGAAGGAACATCAGGCCTTTTGGCAGAGAATAGACTTTAAATCTTGCAAGCAGCCATATCACAATTACCTTTCCAAATGGAAAAGTACAGCTTTGCTACTGTACCAGAAACAGCCGTGGACTGTAGGCTATGCTTTATTTCTTTGATTCCAGGTATCAAACAAATTAAAGCTGGCTTTAATGACTCCACCCCCCTTGCCTTGTACTTCTATTATAAAGGAGATGCTTTCCTCTGTTAAGCTGCCGTCAATTACCATTTCTTTTTTAAAATAAAAAAATAAGGGAAAACAGTTGATAGCCCACAAATATATGGCCATCAAATTGCTGAGGTAACTAATGTAAAAGACATCTAAAGCTAAGAATCCATGTTAATCTACTTTTTGATGTGGTCATAGATTGAATAATAATTTATGTTGACCTGCTTTCCCCAATGCCTCATATCTATAAAGATTATAAATAAATTGTGGCTGAGCGTAGAAGTAAATGAAATGTTCAGATGCAGTGACTTTAGAATGTATTTATGGAATTAACTTCCTCTTTGATGTACGTGTGCCGATGTTTCATGAACTGTAGGCAGTTCCCCTCCCTACACATTTGTCAGGACATGACCTCCAATCTTGCAAGTTTATTTTCTTCACAGAATCTTCTTTCCTCATAGCTGCTATGACACCATCCATATGAAGTCTGAAAAAAGTTTGCATCTAGGTTTCCCTTTCTGCAAGGCCAGAGGAAAAAAAAAGCAAAGATTTTTGGACCTCCTTGTAATGTGCAGAGTCATTTGCAGGGGCAGCTCATACTGGTTCCTGTTATGCTGGTGAGTTTTGTGAAGGGGGTGTTTTCCATTGTACACCAGCTTGATGGCAGTAATATATTTAGCATAAAGTCCCTTGACTGTTTTTTTTCCCAGAAGCCCAATTGCTGTAAAACCAGGACACGTAGATGGTAGTAGATTTTTATGAGACTTTACAGGACATAACATTTTGGAATATAGGCTACGAAAGGGACAAAGGTAATGAACACATCCCTGCACACACCCATGAGTATTTCTCTCTGAACAGGGAGCTGCCACTTGCTCTTCCCTCCCTTTAAGGAAAGAGGAGGGAAAAAGAGGGTCTTGCTATAGGACAACCGTAATGGCTGTAAACTGCAGGAGAGTCATTTCAGGTGAGGTAAAAAGATAAAATTTTTTGCAATGGAGAAACACTGGAACAGGTTTCCCAGAGAGGCTGGGGCTGCTGCGTCCCTGAAAATGTCCAAGGCCAGGTTGGATGGGGCTTGCAGCAACCTGGGATGGTGGAAGGTGTCCCTGCTCATGGCAGGAGATGGGACTGGATGTCTCTTCCAGCTCACCCTGTTCTATTTTATCAATTCCTCTGTTGTGGCTGCCATAGCCTTCTGCTTGATCTATCACAACTTTCTAGATCTGATGCCCCACTCTGAACCTGGGAATGTGATTCATTTAAACTCTTAAGGAGAGATGATAGCAATGTAAATAAATTTTACAGTAACTCGTAAGGCTTTTAATAGCATGAATGTTGATAGAATTTTTCTACAAAGTCCCGAGGCACTTTATACAGCTACACTATTAAAATAGGAAAAGTCATAAAATATAGAAGGTGTGTGTGGCAACAAAAGGACCTTAATCCTGTGTGAATCTGTGAAGTGTAGGTCAGGATCTTAAGCATTATTATCTTCAGGCTAAGCTTAAAAACATAGGTGTATGAATAAAATATTTATTGTTCCTTTTGTGAAAGAAGGCTAGAACTTAAAAGCAGATTTATTTTCACTAACAATCTCTGTACTAAGACTATTAAACAGACAGTTATTAACCATAAATTATTTTAAAAATCTCCAGTGCAGAGTTTGCCAATAAAATTGAAGCAAGATTAGAAGTTTGAACAACTGTGTGGCCTTAACTGGATATTACAGTGTGTCCGTGAGGGCTCCATTCTGTGGTGCCCAGTTGTGTCTGAAACTTCACACAGGTTTTCTTCTTGGCTGTAGTTAAAGATAGATTTTTTTTTCTTTAATTTCCAAGCCTTTTCAGCTTCTCCCTTTCCATTCCACCTCTGCTCAAGCAGGTCCTGTGTTAGTGCCTGAATATCTGATTTAGCGGCCTGCACAAGATCTATCCCCAGAATTTTTAATACGTACCAAGTATTTGACTTACTGTAGTAGATCCTTGATGAAATATGCTGGAATATTGACAGAAGAGAGATAAATCTTATTTGGAAAGGTCAGGTGAAAAAATAGAGTGTTACTTTGAACTCCATCATTTGGCAGATGCAATCTTGGCAAAAAGAGGGAGGGGGACAGGCAAAAGTTTAATAGATTAAAGATATTAGAACTTCTTGGATCAAATAGGGCTGTTTAACTTCTATCGAGGACAGCAGACAAATGGTCTGAAGGGATGTGGAGCCATTAGTCAGCAGGTCTAACAAGCTAGCAGAAGGTGGATGAAAACAGAATAGAAAAAACCAAATGCAGTGTCTGTCTTCAGAAATGATGCAGCTCAGCCTCAACTGCAAAAAAAAAAAAAAAGGGTAAGGAATAATTAAAGTACTCTGAAGTAATTCTGACATTGCAGAGAAATACATAACCGCTGGTGTGGGTTTACTGAGAGCACATCACATAGAATGAGTCTAATTTTCTTTTACAACCGCGCAGCTTCTTTTGTGGACAGGTAAGAAGCTGTAGGTGTTAGAGATTGACAGGGCTTTGCTGAGGCCAGTCTGTTTTCATGGCATTCTCACGAGGCAGACAGGGAAATGCTGGAGCTATGCTTAATGGAGTGCAAGACCAGCTGTATTAATGCACTCAGAGACCTTAGCAAAAGTTCACTTCAAAATGGGGGACAACTTTTTTCCAAAGACAGGGGTAGGAGTTATGTTGGGTCATGAACTGAGCAAGCCAAGGCTTTGATGTGCAAGATTTACAGTTAACCCTCACAGGCACAAGTAATAGCCCTGGTAAAAGCTTGGCTTGATGTCTACTGTTTAATTTTGAGTACTGCACTTGGAGCAGGATCCAGACCAGCAGCAGGAGTGATCAGAGCCTCAAGAACACGATGTATAATGACCAACTGATTGACACAAACCAGAGCTTAGAGCATGGAGGAAGGGAAGGTTGATGGTGGAGTACACAGTTTCTGAAAGCTTTAAGGATCTTGTAGGAAAGAAAGGGTTTAAGATGTTTTCTGTATTCCAGGTGATAGAGCAGATTGCAAGGAGCATCAACTGCAGCAAAAAAGATTCAGACTAGATAATAAAAAAATTATCTGCAAACGGTCTAATGATGCAGATTTTTCTGAGGTGGTCTGTAACGTATCATTAGAGATTTTTAATTAGACAAATATTTATTTGATGCAATGTAAGTTTATTGAGCCTTCCTTAAGGCGAGGAGAAAGGCATGATGACCTTTCTGTGTCCATTCTTTCCCCATTTTTCTGTGATTCTATTAATTACTTTAGGAGATCATAGTCTACGAACATAATTTTCCTCACATTTTGTTGGAGACTGGTAATAAATCTTACAATTCATCATACTATTCTGTGAGCTGGCAGTGATATCTCTGCTAAAGCATTTACAAAATGCAAAATGAGTAAATAGCCTTTTAATGAAATGTATCCATGAAATGTTGGCCATTTCCTCTCAGGATTGAATTAAGCATTACAAATGATCAATAACTAGATTTCTGCATCTACTGGAAAGCTCTGCTGTAGAGTTACATAAACAGTTCAGAGTAAGAGAATATGGCTGATATTTTATCACTATAGCTCTGGAAACATCCAAAACCTGCTGGCTGTCTTAAAAGATGTGTGACTGGATAGATTGATCCTCTTTCATCTCAAGGCTACTGGGTCAGTTTTAGCTTAACCTCAGAATTATGGGTCATGCCTTCTATCACAGGCTACCAGAGACCTCTGCAAAAAAACCTGAAGAATCCTGGGCAGATTTCTGAGGCTCTGGCAAGTATTCATCATCCCTTTTGGAGAGTAACAAAAGCACTGAGTCAAAATCTGCAAGAATTAAGGCATGTAATTGAATACATCAGAACAAAAGCAGCTTGACTTTAGACGTTGTTAGCCAGCTTTGCTATGACTTTAGTGGTCTTCCCCCAAGCTGGGTTAGAGCACTTAGTTGTGGATGTGTGTCAAGTGACTGTGCTGTTCCTGGTACTATATGTCCTTTACATACAAGAAAATCCCTTCAGTCCATAGCTGTGTGCTACTGGTCCCAAATGTCTACTCAATATCCAAACACAAACATCCCTAAACAGGCAAGTGCATCATTTTCTGTAATGAAAAGCTTATTCAAAAGATTAATCCAACTCGTCTGGCTTGGGGTAGACATTGTGTATCATAAATGGAAATATTTTCTACTTCAAAACTTCCTCTTCAATCAGAAGAAGCTTTAAAAAGTTACTTATTTGTTAATTAATTGAGAGTCAGAAATCTGTCTGCTATTAATATAATGGGAGGGAGCCTAATATCCATCAATGTCCAGTAGAGACGGATAGTCCTCCTTTCTTTAGGTTATATGTGTTTTTAGATTTTCAAATGCTTTTATTGCAGTATTATTCAGATTTTAACACTTATGTATAACTCACTGGCCTCCTCTTCAACCTTTAGTTTTAGTGAGCTGCGTGTTCCACGCTGTAAACTGGGTCTGTTTCATATACTGCTATTTCTGTGATTGTTTTCATATTCCGTTTCTTGCTGTCAAAGTGGTTGCTTATTGTGCTAGAAGGACTCTGTTTCAGCTCCCCCAGCTCCATAATGTGCTCACATATCATGCCTTTTCTAAAAGGGGCAGGCGAGGTCAGCGTCACTTGGTGGGGAAGGAAGGACGAAAGGTGTTTGGCAGCAGCACCAGGGTCCATTTCAGCTTTGTGTAAGCCTTGTACATAATGGCAGTGGAGAATTTCAAAACTGTGGATGCAGCTGCACTCTTCCTTTAAAACAGCTTTAGATAACTTCACCTTCTCATCCCCTTACTCCTCACTCACCAGTGAGCAGGGCATGAGGTCTCTGAGTCCTTTCTTGTCCTATTGAGAGCACTCTGGTTAACTAAGTTTTCCAGACTTCTGTTCATTGTTTCCATCTGACCTGCACAGTTGTCTCTTCAATTGCTTCACGGTGTATACCAGAGTGTTTTAAGCTACCTGACTATTAAGAGCTGTCTATATTTTGCTACAGTGTTTCTCATTTTCATTTCTGTTTTGTCGCTGTTATAACTGGAAGCCGTAATTAACCACGTACTTCACATGTGTTACCTGTTACCAAGGCAATATTGTCTTTAAATCTGAGGAGGTGGATTTGCTTTCTTTATATCCCAAGTGCTCTATTCTGATTTCAGATCTGCACCTGCTTAGCAACAAGGCATGTTTGAGGGGCCAGCTGTAACTTGGGCTTAAAAGTACAGCTGAGTCGAGATGTGATTGTCCTTAAAAACTCCAAACTCAGACTCAAGTCTAACAAGTAGTTATGTTATTCTTGACCTATACTCAGGCCGAGGAAATCTAAATACTCTACGTATTTAGCAGTACATCCATATATTAGAATTATATTAGACTCTTAGACCCCAGAGGGGTCTATTTTTTAAAAAAATCTTCTTCGTTTTGCATTCAAAACTGTAAGTGTTGGCCTTTGTATGGAGTAACCAAATTGTTATGATTTATTATTAATGGAGTTATCTATATCTATATTTATTTATATATATAAACAGTATGTACTGTGTCAGAGATCCCCATTCCTGCTATAGTCTAAGTGGCTGTAACATGCAACAGGTTTTGCCTGGTGGAGTGTAAAGGAGAGGTAAACATGCCTTTCCCATGACCCCCAAGTTTTTTTCTTAGTGTAGGAATATTCCTTCTTCTCAGTTGCATTGCGTCCATCTGCTATTTGCTGTCAGGCATTCCAGCACACTTATACCAAATAATTTCCCCTCCACCTTACCTTATGCTGAAGAGCTATTCTGGCTTCTCTAGTTCTCTACTTTGAGGTCTTTAACTAAACTCTTCTGTGCCAGGGAGAAATTCTGCACAGATGAAAAGCAGACTGTAGAAGGACATAATAATTATACCAGCAGAAAAATGTCAGCAGACTAATGTAGGTCCCCTATAGGGGTTTGAATCATCTTATGAAAAGTGAAGCCATTAAATAAAACAAAATGTTAGAGATTTTGTTGGGAGTGACAGAAGCAGCAAAATGTTCTTCCTGCTGTATCTCTGACGTTCAGCAATTTTTGGCTGAGTGAAAACAGCAGGCTATCTTTCTGAGTTAGCAGAGCTCAGATGTATATAAAGGTTTCTTAAGGAGAAAAATGTGAACCATGCCCTGGCAGAAGTACTTGTCGGGTATTTTATCATAAATTTTTTAAAAATAAAATAATCTGCAGCACAATCCTGGGAACAAATGAGCTCAGAGGCACTGCAGAAGCTTGCCAGGATCATCTGGTCTTTTGCCTTTGAATACAGGCTCAATTAAAACCCAGAATTACAAGGCCAATCTATAAAGTTTTGTTAATGGGGGAGAAAATAAAATAATCAAGTGCTGGGAAAATACCGAGTGATGTGCAAACCCCTCCCATTCTTACAGAATTACTATTCGTGATTTTACTGTGTTTATAAACTTACTGTTTATAGCTACTTATTAATAAGTCTTTTGAAACACTCCTGACATTGCCCATATTCCACTGAAGGAGAAATGGAGGCTCTGTTCACAGAATTTCTGTGAATAGGCTCTTGCTATTTGAAGAGGAAAAGACATATTCTTTGACAAGTGTGCAAAGAGGAAAAAAAAAAAATCTGTCTGTGAGTGGGAGTCCAGTTTTTTCCCCTGTATGTCACTGAAAGACTGTAAGAAAGGATTCTTACATTACATCAACCACAAATGACATGAGAATTTTCTTTAAGTTACTTCTGAAGCTGATACCCAGGAGAATTGTTCATGCAGAAGATATTTTTAAATTTTCAAAGAAAAGTCAGAGTGTAACTTTTGTTTCATTCTCAGAGTTCCTTTTTAATCTGTCCTATCTCTGCTGGGTCCAATGTTCTTATAGATGAGCCTTTTCTGTCTTTTTTGTACCTCCTTCCTAATGTAGTGTTAATTCACCAACAGTAAAGTCTTTGATGCTGAGGTCTGTGTAAGGCAGCTGTTCCTTCACCCTATACTGAGTAGCACCAACTCTCAAAGGGATTTTTCCAGAGAACACCACAGGTCAAGTAGAAAATTCTGATTGACCCTTTAGAGGATGTACTGTGGGAGCTCTTAAATCCAAGCTGTTAATGATGCAGATGTGAAAACTCTTCGAGCACTCACAGTGCCAGGATATCTTACAAGACCTTCCACTCAACACAGCAATAAGGGATTGTTAGGATGGTCCGGGTCATTATTTACTGCAGCTGTAATTAAACTGTGGCTGCAAGGGTGCATCAGGGTGGGTATGAAGGACTGATAGAAGATGGGTCAGTGCTTAGTCTGTAAGATCGTGCAGGAGAAACCAGTGGCCAAGTCTGTGGAAAACACAGCCTCATTTCTACCTTGAGATTCTTCCTGGACGTTTGGTTGTCTTTGGAAATGACTTCATTTGTGTGTGTTATATCCTACTGGTAGAACCCATAAGGCTTGGGCAAAGCAAACCCAAGCTCTGTTCTGGCTTGGTTATCAGTACTTAGCTCTTCACAAGCCTCGTGTTTTCCCATCTCTTATTTGCAGCATGAGGTGGTTTCTGCATCCTGAACTAATGGAGTTTGGAGCTGCAACATCTTTATGGCAGTGACTAATGCAGGAGCCAGAATACACCATTTGGTTTGAAGGTCCCACAATCAGCCACAGCCTCATCTCAGCCATTTTCATGTCATGTAGTAGAATTCCACTAAAGCAAATGGGTTTATTCTGGGTCTTATAAAATGTAGTTGAAATCAGGTTCTGTCTCAAAGCACAGAGATCTGACATTAAAAAAACCCCAAAGAACCAACACCATACATTTTTAAATTAACCAAAAGATGTAATGTGGGTAACAAGTACAATCATCAGCTTCTTGATGACAAAATTTGACATTTTAAAGAACCTTACAGCATCATAACTGACCTTAAATCATATCGTTGCAATAAGACAAAACCTGAAAATCAACAGCTCAGAGTGGCCTTATCCATTTTTTTCTTTTTGGAAGAAAGCTCAAGTGACATAAAGACCTTGTGGTTTTGGTTGTTTGCTCAGGGATGTGACAGTTTTAAGTATCCATCAGTTCCCATAAAAATAAATGAGAATAATATGTGTAGTGTCTGAATGCATGGCTTAGGTAGGTCCCTGCAAGAGCAGCTCAGCAGTGCAGCAGAGGGAAACAGATTTTCCTATGCCTGGGCTGAAAGGTGTTCCAATTACAAACTACATTTAGCAGAATACAGCTAAATAAAAATTGCCTACGTCATATACTGCAGCTAGATATATTCCTGAAGCACTTTAAATTAAAAAGCCTTTACGATTCTAAACAACCCATATGTCTGTCAAAGCTGTCATTGTGCTGCAGCAAGTAAAGAAAACAAAACTTAATTTGTGATGAAGCTTCCCCTGGCTCAGAGCACAAGTCTTCCTCACCCTCTGCTCACAATTGCAGCTCGCTCTCTCTGACTCCTTATAAAATGCTTTGCATTTCCTTTTGAATCACGTCAAGTTAATTTTATGGCAAACAATCTCTGTTTTCTGAAACACAGAGAAGAAATATAATTATTGCTGGGTGGAGGGTGAAGGAGAGTTGGAAGCAAACTGAACAGGATGCTGGTAATTGTTTTTTGGGCACTGGTGCTGGGAAGATTTCAGCCACCTAAGCAAAAAAAAAAAAAATCTCAAAAATGTAATTAATTATAAATGGGCAGCTTTGGAGTATAATTCCAAGATCATAAGGAGAGAGCAACATCCTACTATCAAAAATAATAATAAAAAACCCCAACAAACATTACTCAGCAGAGGATAATTTTGGTAAATAATGCACTGTTTGCTTCATTATGGTATGTAACTAAAGAGATGTTCCCTTGCTTTAGTTTTCAAAATTTTTGAAGGGACAAGGTGAGATTTTAGGATGTCTAACTTTGACCTCATTCTGTTCCTGCTGTGATCAGTGGGGAGTTTGTCATTGGGACAATCTGTTGAGGCCAAATCAACACATTGGCAGCCCTTACCCAAAGGTGTGATCCTCACATCAACGTGCCATTCTTGTTCCTGTAAATCCATCTACCCAGTCTGTTCAGCTCCACTTCCTGTGTGGAGGCAACACATGGCTCAGGATTGACTGAAATACTCACTCTGCTTCTTCTGCTCATGGAGACTGTTTTTAACTTGTTTGTTTTGGTGTTTCTCAGGTACAATTGTTTTCAATTACTTTTGATGTAAGTGGCACCACAGGCAAGTGAGGCTGGCAAGATCTGGTCCTCACTGCAAACATTTCACACTTGTAATCATCTAAATTGCCTTGTGAAATTGTTCATTAGATAAAAATTAATAAATCCTGTAAATGAAATCCAACGCACCGTTAGGCTGTTGACATTAAATCTGGCATAAAAACATCGTTATAAATGAAGTCATCTGTGTACACATTGATTTGGGGCCAAACCTTGAGGTCCTTGAACAAATTTTAAACCACTGTTTACTCTGGAAAGTCTATTGAATGGGAGTGAAAACAGTGGCCCTAAGTTGCAGCTCCAGAGCTATTTGTGAAGATTTAATTTTTATATGAAAACATCCCCCTGCTGCATGCAGGCTGCAGGGTCTTGAGGAGAATGGACTCTTCCATTTCCCTGATTCTGACTATCCAAAAAAATGTGTAAAATAGTAACATTAGAGTGATTTCTGTGCAAAGCTTCCTGTCTGGGACCTTGGAGACTCAGTGTTTGGCAGGGTGATGTGGCACTGAAACAGGCTGATTGTGTAAAATTAGTGGGTAGCACCCAGCACTGTAATTATTTCTTGTTCTCCCATTGGAGAAACCCAGAGGATTCAGGTTGGCAATGCAGGTCATCACTGGCTGTGTTTTCCTCCATCAAATATTGCAAGTTTTTATGTACATACACCTACTAATGTTCTAATAGACCCTAGGGTTGCCTCAAGCTGTAGTTTGGTGAGAAAGATAGGGAACTGAACTAAAGGGATATATTTAATAGGAGTAGTAATGAGAGGAAAATACTTTTCTCATTCGTTACAGGATGAGACCCAAATAACACTTTTAAAATCGATGGAGCTACTTCACAGTCATATCAACAGCTCTGAAAACTGAGCTCAGCCTCAAGCTTTGGGGTTTTGTAGTCACTGTAGGGAAAAAAAAATGGCTGTGAGTTGTCTTGGATGAATTAAAAAAAGGTTAGAAAGTAAGTGATTCTGTAAACATAATTTTAGTCTATCGACAGATGGGAGAAATGGAGAACAGGTTGTAAAAGTATAAGCTCAAGCATTATTAATATTGTACTGTTGCTGAGCCAACTTGTAGAGGAACTTAAAAAAACATTCCATTGGTTAAGTAACGACTACACATATGCTTTTGGAGATTAATACTTGGGAGTTTTCAAAGCTTTTATATGTGTCAGTTCTGCTAAAAGGATGAAACTGCAAAAATGCACTGGTAGCAAGTTTAAAGCATTAATAGTGATGTCAGATGCACTTTAAGGATAATCACGACTCCTTTACATCCAGTAGACCTCGTAGTCTCAGATATGGAAATCAGACTTTTGACAACCAAAAATGTTTGAGAAAGTGGGAAAAGAACAAAGAATTTTATATAATATTTTCAACTCTGGTAGTTATTTCATGCTTTGGTTTTGAGTACTCTGTTCTGTGCTACACACAAGCCCTACTGGTGATCTTTAAAACTGGTTGCATAATTACTGTGGCTTCATCCCTTTCCTATCATGGTGACTGAATTTTTACAGTCACCTTTACTTTTTTTTTTTTAAGTAATCGCACTGCTTTATTACAGGAGAGTATTAAGATATTTCAATTATCACAATTAGATGTTACTTAGAGTCCTCAAAAACTACCTCCCTAGAAGTTACATCAAATTCATGTTTGGGGTAGTAACATTGATATTTACTTACATGATATACCCATATGCTTAATTCTAGATAGAGTTTGGATATGTGACGAGATGTGCAGATGTAGAAAACCAAAGTTTTCTATCCATGAGTTCTTGTATGGTTTTGGAATATCTTTATTTCACGTTACAGTCACTGATGGGCAGTTGAACTCTTTCATCATTAATGAAGAAGGGAACAAAGCTTAGCTACTGGCCAGTTTGAGTTTTAAGATATGTGATTTAAAAATCATGATGCAAAAGAAGAGTTATTTTAGGCAAGATCAAATTTGGCCTTGATTTAAGTTTGTTTATTAACAAACTTGAGGCCTTTGTGAGAGCCAGATGGGGAAATCACCAACACCTCACAGGCTCATGCCCCCTGCTTGAACACTCGTGGTGTCAAGCTGTGCTCGTAGAGATTTGTCAGATGAGAACATATTTAACTGTTTCACCAAATCTAAACGTATTCAAATAGAACAGTAAAAACCTAGGGTCTTATTTTGATGTTTTGATTGTTAATGATTACTGCTGACTGGGGCAGCTCAGGAAACTGTGTCTGGGTACAGAGATGCCCGCAATCGTGATGGAAACTGGGTCAAAATTATCAGCTTTTTAAAATCCCCTGAAATGTCTATTTGTCTTGCTGGCAGAATATTAATCTGTGAGGTTTGTTTCTGGATGTCCGGATTCATTGCCTGAAACCTGTAGTAGGAGACTGCAGAGTCCTGATTACGTAGGAGGCAAATCAGGCCCACAAGAAGCCTTTTCCTTTTTTGCCCCCCTTACTGCTCCTACAATTTCAGATGGGAAATAAGACCAATTGCTAGATCAGTGAATTAAGGTAAAATATACAAGTCAGATCAGGAAGCCCCAGGATCTCAACACTAGATTATTTGCAATTTTTTATTTTAATGCTTCCATTTATTATTTTCTTAATATTCAGTAAAGGCCCCTTCACACCTACAGAAGGAAGAAAATATTCTCAACTGTTAAAATAGTGGCCACTAAATACAGAAATATCTTTTTATAGTACGTCCAATGTATTCCATTATATTGGTAGAACAATATTTCAATGGCTATCTGAAGTTCCCTGTAAGGTTGCTCAAGAGGTTAATTTAACTCTTGACAATATCTGCTTTGATATTAAAAATAATCTCAGAATGATTAAAATAATTCAAATAAGATTTTAAATTTTCTCCTCTAGTAATATATAAATTTCTTGAAATTTTAACAACTCAGTATTTCATCCACTCTATTACTCTAGATGAATCTTTGATTCCATTCAAGGGAAAAAAAACCCCATGGAATATCTTTGGAATCGCACCTGCTTCTACCAGAATCATTATAAGATTTGTTTCAGAGATTAGTATGGATTATTTAAAGAAGGGGAAATAAATTTTTACAGCCAAAAGAAAAAAAAGGGAAAATGAAAACTGAAGTTTAAGCACTTCAAGAAACTGTTGAGCATTGTTTCTGAGCTAAGTTGTCCCTCACTTTTCCACAAGTCACTGTCAGGAGGCCTTCAGGTGCCCAGAACCCTTGAAAATCAAACCATTTTCACAGAGTTCAAAGTATGAAGTTGCACTGCTTTTAATATTTTTGCCAATAACTGATTGATATTTAATATGCATACTTATATATAGCTTATTATGTAACCCCTGCTGTTACAAAACTTTAAGCTACAATCTTATAGTGAATAAGTAGTAAGTCCAAAAAGAAAACACAAAGGTCTTATCCTCTGCCTCAAAACTCCTGGGCATCTGCACTTTGCTTTCTGTCTAAAGGTTATGGATGAGGATGTGAATTTTGGAGCTAAGCAAGCTGACAATTTCTTTTCAAAGTCATCCTTTCAGCAATTCATTTTCAGCTTTTTCAGTCTCCCTTGGACAGTCACAAAAGACAGCTTTATTATGCAGTTCTCTTCCTGTATTTTTTGTACATATCATTTTCTGTTTGTCATGTTTAGGGCACCTTCATTTCCTCTGTCTCACAGAAGCAGAGATGATTACATTAAGTGTGGAAGTCTTCTCTTTTTACTTTTGGTCAGTAAACCATAGAATTATTTTCCATTATTCTTCCTAAATTTTGGTGGGGTGGGTCTGGTTGAGTGTTAATGTAGCAAGACCCACGTGGTAACAAAGAACTACGATTACAAGCTGGGGAAGGGTAAACTTGTGTTAATAAAGTGACTTTATGTCGTCCTTGGGAGATGTATTAGGTACTTGCTGCCTTACAGCATCTTCCCTCCTGTATAAATTCCCAGCAAAAGATGTAGGAGTTAGAAGAGACTGGAATATGTTTTCAATCCTGTTTAATCACTGCAAGTAAAGGGAAGGTATTAGAAATACCCCTGAGGCTAATCCTGACAGATCACCCTCATTCTGAAAGGTAGAACTGATATGTGAGGCTGTGTTACATTTGAGTTTCCACGCGATGCAGAACCTGAGCGTGCCTGAAGCCGCCAGCCTTGCAGAGGGACTTTGTGAACCTGATCATCTGAATGCCCAGTTTAAAGCTCTTAAGGAATTCAGGCATTGCTGTGGTGGGGATTATGTGGATAATTTATTGGCCAGAAGGTTAAATCTGCTTCTCAAGGTGGGAATGCCAAATTAACCATCACTTCAGAAATGCGTCTGACTTACCCTCCCGATGCACAGGGCTCTCCCCTACATCTGCCTTCCTGTCCCCTTTGTGTCTGCCCCAGTGCAGGGCCTCTCCTGCTGCCAGCACTGGAAGTGAAGGGCTGATGGCTGATTTTCCCAAGCTAAAACAGCTGCACATATGCACAGCTGAAAATCCCACGCTGCAGAAGGTGCTGCGCTGCATGGAGCAGCTGCTCCCAGCTCTGTCCTTTCTCTCTGGAGCTCCTCTCTCCTCACAACATCCACTGCTCCACCAGTGGAAAAATGTGCCCACCTATGTTTGTGGTGCACATGTGGGGAGGGGGCTGCCTTCCCTAGAGACCCTCAGAGGTGTAACAGAGGTGCTGCATCTGCCAACCCATTTCTGGGGCTTGTTCTGCTCCACCCAGTGCCACACGGCAGATGGGAGCCTCTGCCCTTGCTGTCGTAGCCATTCAGCAGCAGCTAAGGATGAGATTGCATGTTCCAAAGTCACAAACATTACTCCAGAGGATAAATTAAAGTCTGGTTTAATTTGAAAACAGAAACCAACCAAATATTTTCATGCACTGGACTTTGGGAAAAGCATTCTGGGTTGGAGCCCTGTTAGTCATGCTACCTGAGGACTTCAAAACTGCATCATGTTTGACAAACAGGTGCTGTCTTTGGAATCTCTACAGGATTTCCAGATGGCTCTGCATCCAACGTGGCCATTAAGGAATAAATGTTCTTCCACTTGCACCAATTTTTTAGGTGTGGTATTTGGCTTTTACTGTAAACTTGTGTGTCTCATACGAGAATTGTGAAGAATCTTTTATAAACTCAGTCTTTCATTAATCCTTGATTTTTAGACTTTTTTTTCCTTTTGTTGGAGAAAATGGGTTTAAGAGTTTAATGCCCTTCACCTTCAGCCCTCAAAATTCAACCATATGTAATTGCTGGGAAATGGTTTTGATTTCCTGACCGGAAAACGGTGTGTGAAATAGTCCTTCACAAGGACATATTTCTCAGTTGAGGAAGCCCTAAAGAGTTTACCCTTTGCCTCTGTTTCTTCCCACCCTTCCCCTTTGCCCAAGGAGACCTCACTGCCCCTCACACCTCTTGCCTTCCTCCCTTCCTTGTCTCTGCCTTGTCTGCACCCATACTTAAGACCTGTTTTGAATCTCATACTTCGCCTTGAAGTTTTTCCACACCCATCTGCTTGCACATCCCTGATAACCTCTTCCATTCACCTTGTGGGGGATAAAACAAGTTATAAATCCCACTGCCTGTACAGTACATGGGTGATCACCCAAGTGAGCCAGGAGCTCTGTTTCCTGCCCTGGTTGGATGGACCCATGTTTTGTCTCCATCGCTCAGGGTGCCATTTTGTGATTTCCAATTTACCAAGGAGGAAAAAACCCTCAAACATCTGCTTTTCATTTGCTGAAATATGCAAATGATCTGGCTATAAACCACTAGTAGTTAAGATATTTGTGAACTTTTTGTTTTCCCTCTCTACTCTGAGAGGAAGCTTGTAAATGGCTCACAGGAGAAACTTGTTACAGTGCTGTAAACTGGGGCTTGCTCTGGTAACCTGGTGATCTACTGACACAAGTTGAACTTGTTTTAAGATTAAAAAAAAAAAATTAAAAATCAGTGAATAACTTCTCTAGAAAAGCCCTGGAAAACAAGACTGACCAATTCTGATTTATCTTTTGCTATGCCTTCAGTGTGTAATTTGCTCCCTCTCTAGCCCCTGGTGCCTGTGTTTACATCCCTGGACTGTATATTGCTGTTTGCCTAATGAAATGCTGCTCTGGAAGATTTATGGGCGCACATCAATAGAATAATTAAAGGTCTCGGAAAGTCTCAGATGAAATCTGTACCGGGTCAGGAGGGAAAAAGGAGAGAGAGGGGGAAGCGAGGGATGGGAGGTGATGCGCCTGCACCTACGGCCTGTTGGGTGCCCGGCCAGCTTGGGGCGAGGGCTGCGGGCATGGGAGGCACCAGAGAGCCAGGGCCGGCAGCCGCGCTGGGAACGGGTTCCCGGGGAGTGTGTGCGCTCAGGGGTGAGAGCCCAGCGGCGGCAGCGCCTGCCTGACCCCTCCTAAGGCAGCCTGCGCCTGGGCTGCCTCGGGAGGGAGAGAGAAGGGCGGAGAGCCGGGCGCGGGAGCAGCGCGGGGCGCGGGAGCAGCGCGGGGCGCGGGAGCAGCGCGGGGCGCGGAGCGCATCGCCTGCGGCCGGGGGAGCGCNTTTTGTTCCCCTTCAAAATCTCCCTGGGAATTTTGATTTGCAGGGTTTTTTTATCTTCTCTCTCTCCTTCCTGCTGAGGATACGTTTTGCTTGCCAAGTTTGTAGTGACACCTCTCAGATTCCCCCGCTCCCGGCTTTTTGGATCTGTTACAGCGCCCGGTTGTATATAGACGTACCGTAATTTTTGCCTTTTTTTTTTTTTTTTTAATTTTTAGAAGAAAATGGGAATTCTTTGGGAAGCTAATGGATGCTGAGGAGGACGATCCTAAAAAAAATCTTTTAATCTGTAAATGAAGTGTACGAAGAAATTCGTAAATTCAGCCATCAATTTAGCTCCATGTTAAGCACCTCGAAGTATTTATGATTGCAGAGCAGGTGCAAACAAGGATTAGGAATAAGGTAAGGGAGCTATTTCTGTCTTTGAGGCAGCAGCATTTGCTCAGGGTTATCAGCAGCTTTTCTTTATTTTTTTTCTTCTATAGAATCTGAGCTGATTTATTTGCATTTTCGGTGCTGTTCTCCCGTCCTTCCGAGTCATTTCTAATACGTCTGCGTGCTTTCCATCACTAAAACATACATTCCTTCTCCGTCTGCTCAGGATTTGGGAGTTTGACTGTGCACATGTTTTGGCTGTTATTCGCTAACTGCTCTAAAACCACCAATCCTCTATTTAAAATCATTTCTTACCTTGCACTTTCTCTACCCGGCCGAATTCCTGGAAAAAAAAAAAAAAAAGAAAGAAAAAACAACACCAAAGCCATAGAAAATTGCAACACAAAAGCTTTTTAAGGCTTTCCTTTAAAAAGGAGAGAGAAGTAGTTAAAATTCCCTGAGGGAAAACCGGGGCGGGCGGGGGGGTGGTGTATGATGATCAGGTTTTCCCTCTAAAAGCAAATGTACTCCCCTCCCTGCTCCCTCCCCCTCACCAGCAGTTCCCCAGGGCTGAGCCTGATTTCTGGCCCTATCGGGGCTCCCCGGGGTCGTGGGATGCAAGGGGGAAGAAATTCCTGCCGGGAAGGAGGGACGGATCCCCTGCCTCTCTCCGGGATGCTGCAGGCTGCTCTCCGCCAGCACGCTTTACTAATTTTTGTTTTATCAGCTCCATTTAGAGATATAAATGGCACGAGCAAGGATATCAATTACCAGCTAACGGCGGCGATAGCCCGTGTTTTATGGGATTTAATGATTTCTCTTGTTTTGAAAAAGCTCTGGTGACGCTAACAATAAAGAACTCCATGAATCATCTAAATGAATTGTGTTCCAGCAAAGGCAATTTTTAGTCTCTTGCTGGGTATCTCCTGGTCCCAATAATTAATATTGCATTAACAGTCGTGAGTGTGTTTGTGCTAATAAAGGTGCCATTGCTAAAAAGTGGCTCTCTGGCTAAGGGTCCCATGTTTCCTGAGCTCCCAGTGCCTGAGCTGTGGCTGACTGCCGTCCTCTCCTCTGGAATCAGATCAGGTGACTGGGAAGGGAACGTGGTGTGGATGTACCTGTGTGGGGAAGGAACACCTTCCCTGGCACTGGAAAGTGTGAAACCCAGGAACAGGCTGCTCCAGTCAGGCTGAAGGCAGGAGGTAATCATCACTTAGGCCTTCTGATTACATGCTTTGATTAGAAGACAAGCAAATGAAGTTTGTTTTTTTTTTTTTTTTTTTTTTTTTTTTTTTGGTAAGTCTGAATTTGATGATTCTATCATCAGCTTTTTAAACCCTCTTAAAAACAAGCAGGAGCTGTGGAGTTCAATACTTCAGCAGAGTAGAGCAGTGTTCCTGCAGCGCTGTGAGGAAAGCTCCTCTTTCATGTTATCCTTTTTTGTTGCTTTATTTCACCTTCTTCTGCTTTCATGAGCACATCTTTTTTCAGCCATTATTTACAGCCAAGCTGTACTGAAAGGGCTGGAATAAAATAAGGGTAATCTTCTTATGAAGGGAAATGTGCTATGAGGAAAGGACCCAAGTTTGGCTTTTTTAACAGAATTTTTCAGGGTTTATATTTACCTGAGTTCTCTTTCCACTGTCTTTAGCATGGTCTGCAAAAACATCTGTAATTATGTACATCACCTATGTAGCTCACTGTGTGTTCAGTTAGAGACCCACTTAAAGTTGTCCATAAATCCTTCACTGTGCAAAAACCTTAATCAGAGGTTGAACAGGTGCTGGTTCTGTTCACTACCCGTTTGGGTCAATAGTGGCTGGGCATCATACCATTATATAGATATGCTGAGTCGGCCAGAAATCGTTGCCATGGTTTTATTTTGTTCAGTCTGGTAAGATTGAACATCTTGTGGCTGCTGAGTAGGCATTTGAGTGAAGTTAATGGAACCAAATCTGAGAAGTTATTTCATGAAATGTATGTAGATTTTAGTGCTTTCTCTGAGCTCCTCTGAATGGAGTGTTTTATTACCATGAAATAGTTCAGAGATGCTGAGTTCAATCCTACTCTCCTTATTCAAGCAAAAATTTTCATAGCCTTCACGAATCTATACATAAAAATGTTTTCAATAAGAATTTCTGACTGTGCAATTGGGCAATTTAGATGGTAACTTTGATGCCAGTGTTTCTTATTTAAAGTTAATTTGTCAGGGTTAGAAAGTTTGCTCTTTATCTCCATAAGCTGGAAAGGGTCAAGGAGTGTTTCCTGTGGTGTCATTGGTACAGCTCCTGTCATTCCCACTTTGCCAAGGAACAGCCACTCAATGAGAACAGACTTGCATTTGAGCTTTTAAAATGTCTTTCCTCTGAGCATCAGGAACATTTAGAGAACTGAATTGGTGACTCACTAGACGGGTTGTCTGCATCCCTTGTTACTGCTCATTATCGTTGGTATCGCGTGTGCGTTTGAGCATAATCTAGTTCTTGAACTGATAGGTCATTGCTTGAATAAGTTCTTTGTTTATTTTCCTGTTTGCTTTTCTATTTGAACATGCTTGTCCCCATGCACTGTAATAATGATAATTCCTCAAGCAAGGGTGGGTTGCAGCAAATGCCTGCGTTCATGGGTCAGCAGTGATTGGTGACTGCTGGATCCTAGTGCTGATCAAGGTGTGTGGCAAATTAAATCTGCAACCATAACTTCTGGTAGAGGTGCCATACACTTCCTATTTAGTTCTTGCTGTTAGATTAGCCTTGGGATAATTTTTTTTCAGATGATAAACAGTGTTTACAGAACTCTTGTACTTTAATCCATAGGATGAGAGTCTGTAATTTTGCAATGGAAAACCAGAGATAGAGTCTTTCAAAGCAATTCATTTATTGTACCCAAGTCCATGCAGTTACTGATAGCACTTTTTGATCCCACTTCAATTTTTCCTTGAAATCTCCTACTAGTGTTTTTCAGCAGTGAAGAGCTACCAATATCCTAATTATTTATGATGGAAGGCACCTGAAAAGGGAGTAATCTGAGATTGTGCAGTGGTTCAGTAGTCAGTGTAAGTAAAGGACCTGTGGCCCTGGTTGATCTCTTCCAGGCTGTAGCCACCAGACAGG
Organism: Phainopepla nitens; assembly: GCA_013400175.1. Taxonomy (NCBI): domain Eukaryota; kingdom Metazoa; phylum Chordata; class Aves; order Passeriformes; family Bombycillidae; genus Phainopepla; species Phainopepla nitens. The sequence continues at coordinate 188,975 of VXBQ01005188.1, forward strand.
TATGAAACGTCTACATAAATTGCAAATGTTTTTGAGGAAAAAAGAATGAATGGGTAAAGAAATAAAATATTTGATACCTGGCAGAAATATATAGAAGTGTGCATAACAACACTTACCTACTTTTGGTAGTGGTTTTGCGAGTTCCATGAGTGGTATGGAACGTCAAATGCTCTTTTAGTGGTTGTGGAGATGCTGGGCCACCAGCCTGGCCTCAGCCAAAGACCTCCAGGTGAAGATCTGTCCACTCTGTGGAGCAGGGGGACACTCTGGGGCACCTGCCCAGCCAGACCCCTTCAGTCCAGCCATCCTGCTGGCTGTGAGATCCACACTGTGATGAGCATTCCACCTGCAAGGGCAGGAGGTGCAGAGCACCCAGCTGGGATGTGTGGCTGGACTCTGCTACTTGTGCCCTCCCACAGTCCCATCAGAGTCAGCAGGATGAGCTCAGTGAAGTCCACTGAAGTTGTGACCGTTCCATGTGGTGTTTGTCTTGATATAGAAATGCCAGAACTGATGAAAGCTGCTTTCCCAGAGATTTGTGCCTGCTAGAGTCAAACCCTTCCTCAGTTAAAACACTGAGTGCTTTCTCTCCTTCTTGTGCCCAGTAATGTGCTGCAGCTGCTCTTTTACTTTTTTTTGTCTGAAGCATTCAGAGTCTTGCAGAGTTCCTCATACCTGTTCTGCCACTTAACTGTCAGCAAATTTGCAGGCTTCTCAGAGAGTTTGGAGTGAATCAACAACTGATTAAGAAATGGGTAGAAGTGCACGCAAAGCCCAGTTGTATAAATCTTGCTGAGTTAGAAAACCAGATTAAAACCTCAGGCTTGCATAAGACATGCATTTTCTGATTTAAAAGTTGGAAAACTCTGTCTCGCTGATATCCAAACTTCTCAGAGCACAGGATAAGTTTGCTACTGCTGACAGCTGGAGAGATTTCTCCTGGGCTCCATGTATTGGTGGTCCAAGCTTTAAGATCAACATCTGTCTGGGGAGGTCCATGTGGGGAAGAGGAATAATTGCCAGAAATCTGCTGTATAACCAGTTAAGGCTATAGCTTTGCATAAATAGGATTAAAGCTGCACAAGGGACTAATTTGAGTTGTGGAAAAGACCAGGATGTTTTGATACCAGATGTGAGGTTGATTTCTGCAGCTTTCTAGGAGACAGCAATACCTGTGCATGAGTCTTGAGGGCTGCAGAACTTTTTGCAAAGTCAGGAAGAAGAATGAAATTATTTGAAGACTTTCTAGAGTTTTAAGCATGTGTCTACCTCAAGGTTTATTTCCAAAATGAAATTTTGTGGTTTTATCAACATGAACAGTTCCTTGACTGTGGTTTGGGGGAAGCTTTCAGATATATTTTCTCTGTGGAGGAAGGGGATGGTCAAGTCACTTGCACAGCAGGAGGAAGAGAATGGGAAAGATGAGGGGATTGAAAACATTGAGAATGTAGCTAGAAAGAAGAGGTGCCAGAAAAGATGATATATTGAATTTTTGTAATGATAAATTGCTACCAATTGAGCATAATAATAGGAACAGGTCAGCTATATTGTTAATCAGCTTACCAACTTCATATACTATACAGAGGGGAGAAACACTGGGAAAGAAGGCATTTCTATCTATGGATTCCAGTAAAATAATATAAACCCAACTGTGTTTTCCAGAGCCTTAGTAACAGAACCACAATTAGCATAACATTTCCAAGGACTGGGATAAATAAATACCAGATGTGCTTATTTATTTATTTAGGATTTGATCCATTTCCTATCAAGAGGAACTTTATTATTCACAGGAAGGAAAAGAGAGAGTGGATTGTTCCTCTGAAGTGGATGGGAGACTTTCCATCCCAGTTGCCATAAAACAGCACAAGGGGTTTCTGAATTTTGAAATATAAATTTGACATAAAAATTTTGTCAATGTTTTGTAGAGTTATTTTCCAGCACTGAGTGTGGTGGAAGTTATTCTTAAGGAAATAGGGATATACTTACAGATATTTATTTTTCACTCCTGCCTTTTATTTTACTCAACAACTATTCAGAATTGGCTTATCTGGTTTTTTTTGGTAAAACACCATCTCTGGCTGGGACATATTTGAATGTATTTAAAAAACCCAACCCAAACTCCTGAACTCAGAGAAATGTGGACTGGTGCCAATTGAACATATTTATTGGACAATAAGAATTAAAAGCAGAAGAAGTTTTACTGAAAGACATAGCCAGGTAGCAATTTATATTGCAGTAAAATGAAAATGAGATGTTACTAAGTTATAGATGAGCTGAGTTCTGAGGTTTTATTAATTACTGTTTGTATTCTTTGCACAACCAGAAAGTTCAGCCAAAATCATCACCTTCTTGTGCAAGACAATGCAGAAGGAGGTGATGAAAATATAAATACTACTTGTGTTCCAAGGAATTTAGGCTTCACTCTGAGTTCTTATCACATGATTTACTGCAGTTTCACAAAGTCTGGGTGTTCTCAACATGGGAAAGCACCATAAATTTTGGGAGAACTGGAATGTTGTGTGAAAGTACAGTGGTCAGAAAGATAAATTCAGTGCGCTCAGGGAAATAAACATCTGGAGACACTTCTGAAAAGAAAATCATCAAATATTTGAGAACTTTTCTCATCTTTAGTAGGCTCAGTTAAAGCAGAAGTAATTATGTAACATGCACAATGCTTTATGGTAAAAATAGAGCAGAAATGGTGTGTGGTCTGATTTCAATTTTGGTGTGAATATATAGACATTGCAGCACCGTTATTGGAGTTAATAGGTACAACAAAAGATGCAGCAAGCCTGTGTGAAGAAATAGCATTTAATTTAATCACATTTTGTCAATTGACTGTCAGTTTTTGTGTCTTTCATGAATTAATGGGAAATGCATGGTTAACACTACTTTTCTCTGCTCTTTAATTTGCTTGTTCTCAAAAAAATCCAAATGTAAAAATGTAGATTGACTTTCAGCCCATGTTTGGCATATTTTAGCTTATGCAGAGACAAATCCCACTTGGCAAGTAAAAACCTTAGCATAGATTGACCAATACTGAATTACAAACATTACTTTAAAGAGGCTATTAAAGAAAAAGAGATTTTCTATTGTTTTGGAACATATGCTGCAACTATCATTTAAGAGCAGAGCAATTTTTAGAGTATGCATATCCTACTGATTTCATTGCTCTTTGTTCACATCCATCATTTTATTCTCTTGCAACTCTCGATGTTTTTGAACTTGTTGCTGAGGCCAAACTTGACACTTAACTTTCTATATTTTAGTAAGTTAGCTAGAATAATGAGGTGCAAGATCACTACCCAAACATAAATTTTCTAGCATTTGGAACCTTAATGAATACCTTAAGGGGTGCCACAGCTTTCCTTTTTGACGGTTTAGCAAAATTTTACATCGCCATCTCTCGTCTCAACTTTTTTTTGTCTTTTTTTCCCCCTATTTTTCTTTTTTGCCCCCTTTACCATTCCCATTTCACCAGAAGGATGCAGAGGCTTTGCTTTCCCTTTTCCACCCAGTTGCTGGGGCTGAGGTGCAGCAATGAGGCTGTGCCAGATTTCTGCAGCAGCCCCATGTCCAAGGCTTCAGCTGCTGCATGTCCACAAGGAAGAAACACTGGGAGCACTTTCACTCTCATTCCTTTACCTGGCTCTTACATTAAAATGAATACCAGCACTCAATCTATTTTGTTTTCCCATCCATAAATTGAACTGCTACCCTGAGATACTGTGAGGATTAATGAATGCTTGGAAAGCTCACTGCAGATGGAAAAAATATAGTGCTGCCTCTTCAAATCATTATGTATAACACTGCATAGTTCAAAAGTTGGGAGAATTTGTATAGAGCCTCTGGCAGATGAAACAAGCAAATATTAAACCTCCTATTAATGAAGGAACCACAAGTCTGTCTTCATTTGGCTTCTCTTGGTGGTTCAGACACCAGCAGTGCAAAGGATGATCCCCTCTTGAGAGCTTGCCCTTTGAAATTATCTTTGAAAATGAGGAGAGTTTGACATGGGGAAATCATGCTGGACCCTGTTGGATGCTGTTCTGGACTTGTTCTGCTCTTGTGAAGCAGCATTACTTAATTATTTTCAAGCATGTTTCTTCCAAAATAAAAGCACCCCCATGCATGTGGGTCTGGCCATTCATAAAATGACTATTTCTTAAACAAAATAATTTTATTTTAAACCTAGATTATATTTGTGAAAACAATCAGCATTTGTGATGACTTAGAATCCAGTTAGGTTTTTTTTAATACTTTGTTAAAAAGTATTTAAAATTTCATTTTCTCCTCAGATATAAGCATATTTCCCTGAGAGTTGTAACTTCCTAGGCAGAAATTTATATGTGTAAGTTTTCCACATTTTAAAAATAACTCTGAATAAGGAAAATGTAATGAAAATTGTGACACAACTTTAACTACCATAGAACAATGATAACATCTGTGATGCCCACTATTGCATCTTTTCTCCATATTTTATGTAGGATCAGGAATTCAGAGAAGTATTAACAGCAGTACTACAATGGCTTAGTTTCATGGACTGAAAATTCTAGTAGAACTAAAAATACATAAACACCAAGATGTGTAATTCTAAGCACAAACAGTTGTGCTTAGTGTTACTTCAGCAAGCTACTTGACATTTGGCTGATAATATACCTGAACTGCTGTCTCACTTAAATTCAGAAAATTGTTGATATTTCAAATATTCAAGCTAGTTCTTAATCAAAGCAATGGGTTGTGTCACATGAAGATACCACAGTGAGTGGTGTGGTGCTTTCAGAGCTGTCTCTCTGAATGCAATTTCACTGCCACCCTAAAGCTAGGTATGAAAAGAAATAATTTTGTAGACTATCAAAGCCAGTCTTTCTTAATTCTGAGTTGGAACAATCAGATTCCAAACTGAAATGCAGACAGCAGGGTCTGTAAAACCTGGAGAGCCTCGTTGGTTCAGCACCAGAGGGAGCCGCTTGCCCAGCTCTTGGCCATGTCAAGCTCAAAGGAAAGAATCAATAAAATGGAAAAAAAAAAAAAGAAAAAAGGTAACTTGTTAAACACTGCCCATGCATGAAAAATAACATTTGAAAGTTGAGGCTGTGTTTAGTGTGCTGATCTTTCTCCCAAATCTGACTTTTTTTTTTTTTATTGAATACTTTTAATTTATTACATTCAAATTCTAATCTGGCCATCTTTTCCCTAGATTGTTGTCAGAAAAATATTCTGTGGCTCATCGATAGGCTATTATAAAAATGAATTATGATTGTCAGTGACAACTGTAACTTTGGATCTCTCTTTGCTATAACAATGTAAATACAATGTTTGCATATGTGACCCTTCCATTTGTATTCTTAGCTGGTGTAGTGTAATACCTGGTAGGAATACAGATCCTGCTAATTATCCTTTGCTCAACTACTATTCCCCTTTTTTTTCCTCTTAGTAATCCCCTACTTTGTATGGCATTAATGTGTATTCTCTTAGAATACTGGGAGCTGAAATGTGATATGACAGGTCTGGTTCTCATGGGTAAAATATAATTATTTAAGTATTTGTGTGCCACTGAAATTCAGAGGTGCAGGGCTGAGCTGTGTAAGATGCTGTATTTCCCCAGAGTAAAAAACCTCAGGGAGTACCCTTCCCCCCAAACCACCTCCCAGGAGCTGGTGCAAAGTGTATGGGATCTATGTGCAAGTACAAAGGAGGAGGGAAAGGCAATAGTGTCCTTCAGACAAAAGATGACTTGAGCAGTTGCCTAACTGTGAGTTGTCCAGGCTCATGGAAGCAGCCTCTGGCAGAGCGAGAAATTGAACCTGAGCCTCTGAAGTCCAGGACCTTGGCCATAAGGTGTTCCTCCTCTTATCCTTACCCCCATAAAACACGACCTGTGTGCACTGAAGATGATACTCTTAAAGCAGGATTTGTAGGTTCTGCTGCCCCTGTAGTGAAATTCCCTTATTTACAGGCGTGCACACACAGGCAGGTGCACATGCACAGGAATCCTTTGCTTTGACAGGGGATTTGCTGATAAGGCAGTGTAATAGAACTAAAATCAATTCATGTGGAGCTTCAAAGTTATTAAGCTGTAGCAATTTAAGTGTATTCAATCTGTCTGCTTAAGAGATTGCCAAGGCAGGTGCCTACTCACAGAGTATGTATGTAGGGAGTAGGTGTATGTATACACATACATACATGAATTTTTAGGATGTATATATAAACATATATATACAAATAGCTATTTCAAACTCCAAATTAGGAGTTGAGTTTAGCTGAGATGTTGTTTGGAGTGGAGCAGTTGAGAAATTTGAGTACTCATAGAGTGGTTTGGCTTTCTTTGGCTTGATAAGAGAAATAAGAAAAGCCCAATTTATGAGCTGCTAGGGCCTGAGTGAGTGGACATGCTACCCAATTTCACATTTGGATTAGATGAATAAAATTCTTCTGCAGTTTAATATTTTAGAAGTTATGCTGCCAGGTATAAATGACAAACTAGTTTCCAAGTTCCTTCTTTGAGAAGATACAGAGCAAAAGTTTGTTTTAACTATGCATTTCCCCTTTTTTACATCCTGAGATTTCTCCCTTAGCACACCATTGGAAAATAAGTGTAACTGATAATTCAATTAATATGACTTGCAAATCGAGGATAGGGTAGCATTGCTGTCCTATGATAATGCTCAGTGTGAGATCCCTTCCTGGCTGAAACAGGGTCAGGGAATGCAGGTGACAGGAGGTATTTGGGTCTTGGTGACATCAGCCTCTTGAACTCTGGGAATGAAGCCCTTAAATGAACTCACATAGAAAAACTTGGCCAGAGCAACAAACTGACCTTAGGCACCAGTTAATTCACCCAGCTGCTTCCTTTTCTTTCCAAGGTCTCCTGGAAAGTTGTTTGTGTGTCAGTATAACTTGAGCCATGCTCCTGGATACCGTCGCAGCCTTAGGATGAAGGAATTGCAGATTTCATTACCTTTGCAATCTTAATAAATTTCAATAGCTAAAGTTTTCCCACTTCAAAATAAACGAAAGATGTACTTTTTGACAGTCTTTACAAAAAGAAAAACAAAAAAGAATCATAACCCTAAAGTTGCAAATTTTGCTGTTGAGTCTTTCAAATGTACTCTTTCACTCTGTTTGCAAGTTCAGATCCTAAATGCTTGTTGGAAATGGACTGAGCAACCCAGAAGAGTTGAGAGACACTCCTTAGTGTGTTCTTAATGTGATTGATTTCATGTTTTTGGGTCATTGATTCAGTCTTTGCTTTCTTTTTGTTTCAAAGACCAAACACAACTAAACAATTCATTATGATTTAGCTGGTTGCCCGAAGGACGTTTGGATTGGAAGTCCCAATAAAAAGTCTTCAGTTTTGTGTCAGGTCGAGTACAGTGTTCTTAAAGCACCATTTGAAACTGTCATACACATGGCACTTTCTCAAAGACTTTTGCAAATATGTTTTCTAAGTGAGGCTATTTATCCAAGAACCTTCTCCCAGCCAAGCTTTCAAAAAGCAGGAGCTGTTGTTTGTGTCTCAGAGGAAATTATTTATTACTAAGACAAAATGACTCTACACTAACGTGCTTCCCAGTGCAGGGTGATGTATTAAAATCTGGAGGATTTTGAAAAAATCACAGTGGAATAACAGGGCAGCAGAATGGTACTTGAAATCCAGTCAGTGTAATTGTAAATTGACACGCCTTGCTGGAAGCGCTTGGTTCTGAGACAGAGCCTGGTTTGTGGGCTCTCTGGGGAAAGATCTTTAGAGAGATTATGACTCGTTCCTTGGTGGTTCACCCTGATTTAAACAGGACTGGGAATCATCTCTTTCAGCTGCAGCCCAAACCAAGCAGTGTCATTTAGCTCATCTGAGGCTTGGCCCGAAGTCTATTGAAATCCATGGAAAATTTCCCATTGGTGTCAGTGGTCTCTGGATCACTTTTCAGTACTTCTGGCAGCGTTACCTTCCCATTAAATAATGACCTGATAATGAAGAACCCTGCATCCCTATCTGCAGTGTTTGCATGAAGAAACTTTTTCATTGCTTTCTCTTAAGAAGATCTCTAGGGCAATTATATGCTCTGTTATTCATCTCCATCGGTATGGAGTCTTCTCTCCCAGAGCACAGCTGTGGAGCTCACAGCTCCTGCTCTCCAAGGGCAAAGTGCACACAAAGAGCTCAGGTTTTGTACTCACGTCCTGTGATACTAATGAATACAGGTGACCACGTGACAGCTGAGGCATTCAGCTTAAACAAAAGGAACATTCGGAATTTGACACCCACAGAGGTCACCAAATCAAAATTTCAGACTTAATTTTTTAAAATTTTTTTTAAGGCTGGATGATTTTATGACTGTTAATAATATTTGTAGCTCCAGTATGCAAACCAAGATAAGAATAATCAAATCTCATGCTTCAGGGCATAAGCTAATCACCTGCTGGGTTGGGCATAATTGGTTTAGTGCATTATACTTGGAAGGAAGGTTCACTTTCTCTGAAACTTAGCCACCCTCAGTGAAAGCATTTAAAAGGCCAGAGTTTCCTGATCCCCTTTGACAGCTCCTTTGTCTGTACAAGGATGTGTAACCAGCGCCAGTGAACATTAATATTACAACCTTATTTTTCCCTTCATGATTTAAAGCTGTTAGTAAGAGTTATTGCAGTTTATGCGACAGTCTACATGTGTATTTAAGGTTTCCTTGACATTTTTTGCTGGTGGAAAAGTTGCCAAATGATGTAAAAAACAGACTTGCTGATAAATTTCTGAACAGTGTGTGCAGACACAGCCACACATGCTTTAATTAATGTGTTAAATTGCAGAATAATCAATTTATCTATCTGCCCTGGTATCTGGACATAGATAATTGGTGTGCTACTTACGAATAACTCGGAAATGTCTACAATGCTTTGCAGGCCTCAAATTAAACAAGTAATAAGTTATAATAACTATTTGATTAACTCTTTGGCAGTAGAAGTTGGATTTACCTGACATGGAGCCTGTTTCTGGCGCTGGATTCACCAGAAACCACCTGCTTGAAAGGATTAATTCTGTAATTGAATCTCTGCTGATGTTAGTGAATGTGTTTTGTTTTCTGGCATGTGGGTGTGGAGCAGGGAAGCGTAAACATTTTCCCCTTCCAATCCCCTCAGTGGAAGTAGACGTCTGCAGCCTCTGCACTCTAGTGAACAAAGACCAAGTTAAGACTGGTGTCTTGTTAAAGAATAAAATAGAGTTTCATGCCCTTTAGCAAAATCAAATATAAACCAACAGGTAATAAGATACCCTAAGCAGCCTTCTCCAATATGCTCAAAAAACCTCTAATTGATAAGATTCAATTCCATTGATTTTTGAGTAACTTCCGTTGAACTCTATTTGTTTTTTATTGTTAAATTAGATTTGGGGTTTCCCAGGCAGTGCAATATGTTCTTTGAAGCCTGTTTGCCCTGCAGCTCCACCAGTACATTGGATGACAAAGTTTTACTGGATTGTTTTATGCTCTAACACTTTGATAGGCAGCAGCCTTGGCTGCTGTTAACACTTCACTTTAGCTGGACTTTCTCTTCTAGGAATTTATGAGCACCACCCAAGTTTTTACCACCACAAAGAAGTTTCAGCTAAAAATAGGGTGCAGTTTTTCTCCTGGGTTCCAGGATTAAGTGTAAGTGACTAAAATTTAATGTAGCTCTATAGTTTATCCTAGAGATCAGGAGAGAGGCAACAAAGGATATAGGAGCCTTCTGAAAGCATGATGCAAGGCATCTTCCTTGAAAGCCTCAGGCAGTCCTGTATATATATATGTACATTTACAGAGGAAGATTTTTTTAAGCTGGGGAACAGAAAGACACAATATTGTGTTGGGATTTTCCACTGTCCTTGCAGGGCAGGAGGGTCGGAGGTAGATCTGGAACCCCTTTAGTACCTCAGCTGGACCTGCAGTAAATAGATACCTGTTGTTGGAGGGAGGTTTGAGCTCAAAGAAGCAGAGGAGTGAAATTAAAACTTGTGTTGCAGTTTTTATTCCTTTTGCATACAAGTCAAGAAGTTGGCTGATACAGGAATAGGAAAGGAAATATTACTCTCTTAAGAAAGCAACAATGAAAGCACAAGCAAGTCCACGATCTGTGTGAAGCCCTCATGTGCAGGCCTGCAGGAAAACCTGTAACACTACTGAAATGTATGCAGCAGGGTTTTTTTTCCAGATGAGCACTTTTAATACAACATTTTCATAATTTCCACACAGTGGTAATCATTTTATTGCTTTTCTTTATCTGTACCTATTACTGTTCATAGAGTAGCTGCTCAGTTCTGATAACCCAGTGGAAATGCATTCAGAGTGTAACTCAAGATTTGCAGAATTTCATAAAATTCTCTGAATTTCCACTTCAAAGTACACTGGAAGAGTTTACTATGGCTCCTAATAGACATTTTTGGATTTAGTATTTTGATTTGAAAGCAGTTATTTCATTTCCCGGTGATTTATGTTTCTTTTCTGAGAGAAATTAGGGTTTTCAAAGTTATCAGTCCATAATTAAGATTTTACAATTAGCTAGGCCATCACTGTAGTAGCAAAATATTGGCCTATGGGACTACAGAGAACAGCACTGGATGAAATAATCAGCCTTGCAGAGCCAGACCCAACTGCACAGGCAAGATTTTGCTCAGAATTCCAATAGCTGTTACCAGATCACACATAAATCACTCTTGAAAAGTAAACCTACCCAGCCAGATATGCATTTATCTGTAGGCGTGCTTGCACTGGTTCTTATCCAAATTTTGTCTTTATTGAGTCAGTCAGTCCTTTGAACAGGACCCTTAGTTTCAAGGCTGAGGCTTGGTTTTAACCCTCTCGAGGTGCAGCAGTCACAAGAAAAGGTATCTGAAATGTGTGGAAGTGATAAATACGATTCCCACTGGTCGCCATTGGTATATTCAGGGTCTGTCTTGTGTTGAAATGAATTTATTGTGTACAACTTCAGAAGTCAAACACTTTAAAAGTAAAGCCTAAATTATAAAAATAAGCCTCTACTTGACTCTACAGCAGACTGTTAATGATTGTAATGGCAGAGTTTCTTTCCAATAAACAGAATAAAGCTGAGCTTTCTTGAGCTAGCTGTTCTCGGAACGTCTTTTTATAAAGCCTTTTGGTCTCTGCTCAGGAGCTCTCTGTTGCCTTAGAGATACTCTTGTATATTGTGTGCATGAAATAAACCCAACAGCACTGCCCAGGGATTCTGCCACAGTCAGTAAAATAACACCCAGGTCCACCACAAATGGCTCCAGCTCCTGATGCTTTGCCAGGCTGGTTTTGACAGGCTACATTGTAGATAAAGTGAGGCATTTGCTGTATACTTTGAAGAAATTAAGGAATTGAGTATTTATTGTGGTCCAAAGGTGAAATGATGGAGATTTCTGGTCTACAGATTTTTCATATTTTTTCCCCCTAGGTTACATTTGCTTTGATTGGGTGGTAGAAGTTATTTTGTATTTTTCTGTGTTTTGTTACCTTGGATATATTTTTCATGGTTTCATGTAGTCATAGAAATCCCTAAAGAATAAAGACAAATCTCTATTTGATACTGCCATGATGAGGGTAATAATTTGTCATTTTCCTTAATTTTGTTTGTTTCCACTGGAACTGCTTTTAAGGAAAAAAACCCAGCCCTGTAATTTGTGAGTAAAACCCTTACACATTCTCTATCTGTGCAGCTTCACTGATTCTAATGGCACTGCATGAATACACACAAAAGCCAAAAGCTCTGGTGCTTATTTTAGCAGTACTTTGCTACTTTTTTCAGACTATCAGACATGATTGTGTATTTTTATTGTCATGGTTTGAGGACTGAAGCTCACATTAATTTCCACCTTTCACCCTTAAAATCTGAAAGCACTCTGCAGCAGAGCACAGATATTCTCACATTCACATTTTTAGGTGTGAAAACTAAGATAGAGGGAGACATAGAAGCTGCTGAAAGTCCCAGAGAGGATATTACCTAGTGTCCCAAAGAACAGGGATGCATTAAATATGGCATTAACTCCTCAACCCACACTGACTTCACTGCAAGTCAGCTTCAGTCCAAACTTTGCTCTTTCAATAAATTAAAAGTGAAGCTGGGAAAAATACATGCTGAAGGTTTTGACTTTGGCAGGAGAGCCTTGCATTTCCACAGAGTTCCTCCATAAAGTATGAGCAGCTGAAATTTGCTAGAAAGAGAAATATAAATATTCTTCACTCCTTGAAGATTTTTCTTTCGGGTTCTCCCAAGAGATAATGATTTGTGTGAGATTTCTATGGTATCACTAATAATTTAAGTATTTCAAACATTTATAAAAAAACTTCCATTGATCAAACATGAAAGAAAGCTTTTTTTTTATTTTTACCAGCTGTGGAAAAGGTGTCAAGCCTTCCAATAAAATTGCAATAGGGCATGATTCTGCAAGATGTCAAGTATCCTCAATCCTTGTATTTTCAGGAAACATAAATATTTTTACTATTTTATGGAAGGCTCTGTTTCATTTTTAAGGAACTGTTACTGGTGTCTATAAGATTCTTTACTTATAAATATTTAAGGGCTGTTTCAACGTAGGCATGTGATTCAATGGAAGCCTTTCACACATAATTAGTCAAGTTGTAGACCAGCTTGGATAAGTGCTACAGAAGAGTCTAAATATTGAACAGCCAAGGCCAATCTGATTCTAATGTAAGCGGCTGCTGTAGTTCTTCCAGGAGAAATCTGCTCTTTGTTTCTCTCTGGTCTAGCCTGTTTTTCTGGCTGTTTTATCCTTTAGAGTAAACAGTGTATGAGAATCTGAGTCTCCAAGTCCACATGTATAATTTAATTTTTAGAAGAAATTTCACTCCTCCTAGCTCAAAGTTAAACGTATGCATGTATGCAGAATCAAAGCTTTAGATTACAGTCAGAAAGTGTAAGTAGGAGTTTGGCTCTGGGATGAGTTTTAATCTACCCTTTTTATTTGACCTCACATTTATTTTGATGCACAGAGATATTTTCACTTAAAACAGGTTTGTACTGCAAGTATCCAGCTCCTCCATTATTTCTGACTGGCTTTATTCTCTGATTGCAGAGAATCTCTTGTTGTGTGTGCACCTATGTGTTGCAGTTTAAATAAATAATTAGAAATTGGAATAAAAATGGGAATAAAATTCAATTCTATGCCCCATACACACACTACATACATTCTTTGTTGATTGCTGAGGAGAATTAGGCATCTCTTTCCACACTCCAATATGGGACTAACATGTCAGAGTTTTATTCAGTGTACCATGCTTCCCAAAGCAGCCCATTAACTTGAATGCAGGTTGCATTGGGGTTTCTTATCCTAGATAAGTGATAATAGCTATTAAAAACGTGATTTGGCCTAGGAAACACTTCCAAAGACAAACCCACAAAAATCTGTCTGTATCACCATGCGGAGCTCACCCTCTGGGTGTGATCCCACAAGCCACCTGAGTTGACCCACCAACTACTCTGCTTCAAAGTGAATTCCTAGGCTGATAAATCTGTGCTAGTAACCTGTACAGATATGAACTTTGTCCCTACAGAGATGTGATTTTAATCTATCATTGAGAAGGTATTTGTAGCCAGCTTTTTGTGCAGTAGATTATTGATGGTTCCTCTTCCTTTATGCTTGGGATGTCAAGTAAGTGAGGCAAACTCTACAGAATTTCAATGGACTGGCTCAGACCTCCCTGAGGCAGCAAATAAACTGCACAGTGTGTTGTGTTTTCATATATTTTGCAAATGCTTCAGAGAAAAATAGATCACCACAGATACTGAGACATGCATATGATTCAGTCTGAAGCATGGACACACTCCCAAAAAATGCAATAGAGAGCTGTTCTTTTATTTGGAGATGTCAGACTCCTGGAAACATGTGAGCTGTGGTGATCTGACACCAGTTACATTATGGCTGCTTCCAGACTTCTCCTATTTGAGTTGTATGATTGAAGCTTTAACACAGGGTGCTCTGTACAAATGACAGTACTTTGGGCAGAACATGACAGATTTTAGCAAACAGATTAAAGGAAAGTTGAAGTGACTTTCTGCTCTTCCTGATTATCTTTGTGCGTGTGGTCTCATCCTGTCGCAACACGTATGGAAATATGTTGCATATCATAATCTTGGGTGCAAAAATGAAGAGCATGAAAATGAGTGGAGACAGTTCTTTTCATCACATGGAAATTGCTGAAAGATACTCTGTTGGTGATGGTCTAATCTTTGTGCTCCTCCTTATCAGTAGTGTTGAGCAGGGGTGGAAATCGTGGTTCAGTTTAAACAGCATTAGTTTCACAAGCTGACTGAGAAAAGCCATCCTGTGTGCCTGGTTTGGAAAACTAAACTTCCCAAAGACTGTCTTAGTTTGCATGTGGGATCAGAAATCCATTTAAACACAGGAAACTCAGAACTAATTCCTCTGAGTCTGGGTGGTAAAAGTGCCTAATGTTTCAGGTGGGATTGGTGGGAAGCTTGCACTCAGGGCTGGCTGTAGAGGCATGACGTGTATCTTCTAAAAGTGCGGGTTTTATTTTTCTTACCCATGCAATATAAAGAGCTTTTATTGATTCAGCGTTTATTGGACACTTACTGCAGGGTCCATCACAGGAAGATAAATCAAGGTTGATGCATCTACTGTAATCGTCACTGGAAGGTTTTGTTCCATAAGAACAATCCTGATTATCATATTTTTGTTACCCAGGAACTGAAAACCCTGAGAAACCTCAGCCACTGAGTCACCAGGAAGTTGCAGGTGATCCCGTTGCCCTCACAGTGATGTCCAACACATCCCACCACGCTGGTTGGTGTGATAAAGAGCCCATGGGGCACTGTGAGGATTATGCCTCATGCGCAGGTGTAAATGTCATCCCGTTGCTATACAGAATCAAGAGTGGGACAGTGGAATTTAGTGTCAGTTCAAAACCCCATAATCTCTCTGCAATGTCAGGACTGCAAACAGGGAGGCCATTCACTTCCAGCTGTGGTTGGAACACAAATATGGCACAGTGGAAAATAGACACAAACCACATCATTTCCTCATAACCCCAAATGCTTATTAATGTTAACGCTATCATTCATTATTTACCTTTTCTGTATTTAATCTCTGACCTAAAGTGATTTATAACCAGGAAGCAGTTTTTACTCATCTAATCCCAGCTGGTATTTCAGAATCTACTTATACTCAATTTATGATATTTAGGTAATATTTTTTACTCATTACCAGTGTAATTCCACAACTGTATTATAATCGTAAATAGCCAATTAAAGCATATTAGGATTTTTCAACCTGAAAGATATTAAAATAATTCCTTAGTATGAAGATTAGAAACATTTTATCATTTCAGTCAATGCTTAATTTGCTTCGCTACCTGATCATATTAATTTGGAGAAATTTCATTACTTAAAAGAAAAAAAAAAACCCTAAAAAAAAGTGAACTTCAGCAGATTTGATACTCCAATAAATTAATAAAGGATTGCAGATTGCACATACTTTTGATAGCTCTGTTTTAGGTTTTGTTCCTTAACTGGAAGAAATATTTTTTGCAAGTCCTGTGAAGAGGTTTGTGATATGATGGATAGTGCATTGTGAATAATTAGACAATGTGAGGCTGTAAATCCCAAGCAGAACAATGCATCTCTCCCATTAGCTGTTTCTCCTGTAAAGGGCAGTGCACAATGATGGAGCAGAACCATTCATTTTAGATACATTCCACTTGCAAGTAATCTTTCATGTGAAAGGGAAACAAGATGTGTGATAGTTTACATGTCAATTAAACCATGCTAGGAATGAAAGAGCAGTTTCAGAAGCTGGAAAACAAAGTTTTTCAGATGGAGAATTAGCTCTTGGCTAGAGACTAATACCTGTGCAAAAATCAGCAGTGGCCTCATTATGGGCCTACCTTCCTTGGCTTCTGGCATTTAACAGTGAAAATGAATGGGAAGGACTTGTCTGGTAATTAGTGTGGGCTGGGACATCTGAACTGTCCCAGCAAGAGCATCTGAACTTTCCCAGTGCAATGAAAGAGAACTTCAAAGAAGTCATTATTCTTTCAGTTCAGTTGGTGGATTGGCTGATTGGGTTGGGGTTTTTTAAAGGATTAGCTCCCTGCTGTGGCAAATAAGTATTGAAATTCTGGAAATGCTGATTTTCAGAAAGACTGTTCAGAATAAAAGCTGCTTTTCCTTTCTATTAATCTTATTCCCATGCATCACTAGAATGTAGAAGGTGGGGAAAATGGGGAAGAATCTGCATTATGATAGGAGTGCACTTTGACCTGCTTGTGATATCACCTCCTTTGTTGGATTGTGGGGTTTTTCATGCTGGGATGTCAATCAGCTGTCTCAGACTCACGGGTCTTTAAAATAATTGAAGTGGATGAAAATGCGTTGATTAGGATGATATTCTGCAATGGAAGGATGTATTCACAAGTAGAAAGTTCTTTACTTTCAGCTGCTGTGTCAAGTCTCTTTAAAGCCACTATTTCTCTTCTTCGTGTCCAAAGAAATAATTTTCTATAAGCTTCTCCAGGTTTTTGCCTTTAGCCACAAGGACAGGCTGCATTTTCCCTTGCTGGTAGCACGCCAATAAACTAATAACACAGTGTTCTTCTTAATGAGGTGGCAGTTTTCCTACCTCTGAAAATTAAGAATGTCAGTCTGCAGCAATTTGGCATGAGGTACCTCTGCTCATATCACTCTCTTCCAGTAGCAGCAAGAACAAAGTGTGGTTATTATCCATAAGCCCAGATCGAACTGGAAGTTCTATATGTAATATATCTCTAGCTCATCCCCTAATCAGCAGTTAACCTATAGAGGTGAGAGAGGCCTTCCCATAAGTATTTCTGCCCAATATCATACAGCTGGCAGACAGGAATCTGAAGGGTTAGACAAGAAATAAAACATTAATCACCTCCCCACCGCAGCCTGTAGATATTTGAATATGCATATTATTGTGTAAGCAAAATGAAAGAGATCGGCTTATGAATGTTGAAAAATTAAATCAACCTTTACTTAGAAGAATTACTTGCAGTTTTAAACTAACATGACTCAGAAAAAGCAGGATGCTGCAAGATGCAATGTAAAAGTGCCAGTAATTTTACATGGATCTGGCGTGCTCTTTTCTGACAAAACACCCCTTGAGTAAGGACAGCAAATGCTGTGGCAAGTGAAAAGACAATACTTGTTATTTTAAAAAATGCATGAGGTCAGAGAAGTACTGCAAGAAATGACAGTAGATCTATGTCCTGTGTATTCTCAGTCTTTCTGCTGACTCTTGTGGAAAAATAAGTATGTGCTATTCTTTACACCAGTTAGCATTGCAGAGCCATCACATCCCTGGGAAGGGATGAGCTGATTTCTGACCTGGCTGTATTAATTAAGTCCCAAATGTAGACTCTTTATTGTAGATGATGACGCATGGACCATAAACATCTCAACTTGATGTTCAGATCTCAGGCAGATTTTTAGTGGTAAAAACAAGAAAACTTTGTAAGTCAACTAAATCTCATCAGGAGTCACAGCAATGAACATTGAACTCACTGACACCACTTACAGACTCATTTTTTCATCATATAATTACATTTGAACAGAAATTTCTTCTGGTCCTTGTCCTTGAAGTCCTTTTTGTTCATCTACAAAACAGATGCTCTTCTGTCCATGGGTAGACCAGCTCAGCAGAATAAAGACATGAAGACTTCTGTAACTTCTGTAAAAAAGATGGAACTTTTTCGTTCCTTCCTAATCTACCCCAACATACAAATGCTACTTAGGTATTAAAAGAAAGGCAGAGAACTTCCCGTTCAATAACTCTATATATCTTTTTCCTTGTGCATTTGTCTTTTCTTTCCTCTTTCCATGCTTACACCTCTTTTTTTCTTCTTTTCCTCACTGTTTAAAGAACTCCAGCTGGAGAACAAGTTTTAAGGATGTGGGACTATTTCTGAGGACACTAGGAAATTACTGTGTGATTAAAAATGTGAATTTACAGTTTTGTCCACTGATAATGTTCAACCATCTTGTCCTGCCAAAGGCTTCTTTAATTTTAACAGATGGCACTCTTTTTCATCATTGAAATCATAAACCTTTATGCAATTTACTTACATATAATTTGTATTTATTTCCTCACACGTTCTTAATTTTTGGAATGTATTAGTTCTCAGTGGATTCTGCCATGCAGCTCTGTGCTGTGCCAAATATTCAGCATTGATTTTCATATTGATTTATATCAATTGTGCCATTAGTGTAAAATGGATGGAAAAACACATTGAATATATCATTCTGAATGTTTTCATTCTTCAATCCAATATTAATAATTCAGAATGTATTTAAGAGACAATATGCATTTAAATCTATGCCAGCAATTGAAAATATATTTACCACAGGCCCTTTTGCCTATGTTGGTTATGTGTTGGCTTATTCACTGTAATTTTTTCCTTTCTCTCTGCCATGTGTACTCCCTCCTTCTATCCCATCCAAAGCACTGCTACAAAAGTCTGTCCTACTCAACCCCGTGACTCATCAAACAAAATCACTCAAGGTCCCAGCTGATGTACTTGTACAATCTCGAATGATTCCTACTCACTCTTTTCTACCAAACACTTTCTGCTCTAGAAAAAAAAAAAAAGCCATGCTCTTTGTAGCAAACTTTTTCTACATTCATGCAGCATGTCCCCAAGAGCTTTCAACCTTCCTGTGAGGCAGATGGGAAATTTTGTGACAATTTCAGCTACATTTAAAATGGCAGTTTTGGATGAATTCAATATGAAAATGAATTTCTGACTGAAATAGTAATTCTCTGTTTTTATTTTCAGCTTATCATGGATTGTGTTTTCACTAGCTTTGTGTTTACAGTTCAGCTGTGTCAACTCCATGTTTTCCTGCTTGCCTAACCCACTCCTCGCTGATAAGAAACATTTTTCAAATGTATATTTATTGCTTAAATGCAAGCTGAACCTTACCCTAAACTCCACCCCCACGGAGCAAACCTTTCCAAATTATCTCCCCTTCCCATTATTTTTCTGTGGTTCAGCTGTGTGTGGCTTCTGTCATTCCTGTGCTCTGTTTGTTTTACATAGTTCTGTGCTCATCCCTCTCTTGCCGTTTCCATGTTTTTTCTCAAAATGTAGTCATGCCAGAAATCTTTCCTTCTCAGTTGAGTGTGCCAGTAATCATTCCTCATTCAACATGTTCTGACTGTCATTCTGTGTTATCTCTCATGTTGGTTCTTCTTGTCTCCTTCTGCATTCAGGCATTTTGTGACAGCAGGTTATATTATTCCATATTGTTAAAACACCATGTGAATATATAAACTTATATACATGATTTTCAAGAATCGTGCAGAGAGGAAGAAAATGATATTTTAAAACTCTTTGGGGTTGATTTCAGTTTGGCATGTGTTGACTTGTACTGAAATTCCAAATTTTTTTTAAGTTGATTGATACTTGATTTGTTCAGATGGTGAATATCCGACAAAGAGCAGTACAAGGCAAAGTGAGGCTGAGGAGTATTTGGGACAGAGAGGTGTGAAAATAATCAGTTGTCTAGATGACACAAGCAAATGATATTATGCCAGTTGATTTTCATTTCTTTGTGAGGTTACAGTTCTACGTGATCAAGCTATTTTGTCTGCTTTTGCTGTAAAGCATATCTTTGATATTGATTTCATATGTGCTTTGTCTGCATCTTTTTCACCTTACTGGTATTACAATATTTTCATTTTCATGGTGGATAACTTTTAAGGTAGCAAATCTGTTGAAGTTAAGTGGACATTGTCATATTTACTTACAACCCCTTTGCACTTTCTTCCTTATAGAAGATGTCAAAGAAGGCTTTCAAGCCTTTTTTATGACTAATCCTTTGTCTATTTATCATGCATTTTCCCACCTGCTTTTCTGATGGGTCTTTGTGTTAATGGCTTTTTTTTTTTACTTTCCATACTTGTGCCCAAATATCAGAGACAATAATGGTTCTGTTTTGGGAGCTGGGCATGCTGCTTTGGTGCAAATACTATCGCTACAGGACAAAATGTGTTGGCAAATCTCTGCTCTGGATATCCATGACCACTGCCAGCACAGAATGGGAGTTTTTAACCAGCAATATCTTTTAAGATCAACATGCCCATGCATGGTTAAATCCATGGGTTACCCAGGGGGATAATCACTCAGTGGTACCATTTCCTTGTTTTGGATGTAGCTACGAGAGCAGAACCAGGTTCTGCCAGGCTGAACCTTCACAAAAGTTAATGCATTTTGTTAAAGTCTGAGAAGTGCCAGCCTACAAAAAGGTTGACCTACAAAATTTTTAGATATACTCTTGAATTCTACAGAAGTGGGGATATCAGCTGTTTCTGAGGTGCTTATCCTTTCTCAAGATCATACCTTTGAAATGCTTTGACCAGATAAATTCAGCCAACTATTTTTTTTACAGCCTCAAGTTTCCATCATTTTACCTTGAATTAGTTGAAACACAGATCCAGTTGCTTCCAGAGAATCCAGAGGACAAAAATTGAGTAGAAATCTGCTTATTAGTCACATTAAAATACCTTAAGTTTGAATTAAATGTCTCCAATTCTGTTCTAAATTTTTCTTGTAGTAGATTATTGAAGTGCTAATTTTAAGTTAACTTTCATAAATAAGGAGGTTGGTGATCAAGTTATATTTTCTGTGTGTAAATTGTAGTGTTATATTTATGTGTTGTGTCACTGTCTGATTTATGATTAAAACATCTTTCCATTGTGGGTGCATTTCCTGGCTGGTTTTGTTTCCTGATGTGCAGAGTCATATAGCACAGTGTACAGCCAGAGTATTTCTTTTTTTTTTTTTTGACAAGGTAATACTGAACATTTTCTAACTTATCTCCAGAAAATCTCAGAGATCTGACAAGATAATAGCTTTTGCCTGTTTCCTGTGCCTTTTCCTTTTTAGTTATTCAGTCTCTTATCTGGTGCTGTGAGCTCCTTAGCTAAGTGCTACTTGATTGTTTAATAACTAAGGTGCTTTTCATAATGCCCATCATGCTACCAGCAACCATGCTGTTTATTTCATTCATGTTCTGATCAATTGAGTATTAACTAATTACTATTTTGGGCTATCTCCAAAGGCTCTTTGCCTCTGCAGTACCCTCCATTAGAAAGATGCTGTATCCTGGCACTCAGTGGTGTTGAGGTGTGTTGTAACTAATTAATGGAGAGCAGTAACAAATAAATTCCTTGGTCCACAGGACCCAAGTTGTGCGGATTGCCAGCAGAACCATGCACGTGAAAGTGCTCTGTAGATCTTGAAAATAATTTTGCTTTTTCTTATGCTGAATATGGCATAATCCTGTTTAAAATATTTAGTTTGGTGCCCTAGGCCAAACATCTCCACCAGGCCTGTGGTTAGAGGCTGTCGAAATGGCCAAGCACCCATTAGGGGTGGAGAGCACTCACTCTGCACCTGCACAAGAGCAACTGGTTTCCTTTCCTCTGCGTGGAGCCCAATTCACTGTCCCCATATCAAGCTCTCACACCAGCCTGCAGTAAGGGGGGGGAGATCAGGGGATTTCCTTCAAAATTGTTCTGCTGCCCTGGGCCCAAATGTGAATATAAAAACAGCCTTTGTATTGATATCTCTGCTGTCTGTTCTTCCCATTCTCTTCACGATACAGATCTGACAGAGGTGGCTTAGTGATCACAAGCTTGTTAACTGGGGCTTGCTTGTTGGTTGGTTACAAGGAGCTCCCACAAGAGAGGTGACTCTGAGGGAGTTTTAGATCTTGTCCTCCAAAGCATTTACTGGTTTCTGCTTGCAGTTAAAAAGCTGGAAGAATAAGCCAATTCAATTACCCCTGATCCTCAGTCACGGCAGGAGGCACCTGTAGCCATTAATGTTTGTAGAAATATTTGTCCTGCAAAGGTGAAGCAGTAATAAAAGCAAGTTACTGGTGGAGACAACCTGAAAGGTGACCAGAGCATGCTTTCAGTGACAGCAAATGTGCCTGCAGCTTCCATGGAGACAGATTGAGCATCCAGAGAAGAGCAACAGAGGTGGTGAAGAGTCTAGAGCACATGACTGATGAGAAGCAGCTGAGGGAATTTAGGGTGTTTAATCTGAAGAATAAGAGGCTCAGGGGAGAACTTACCTCTCTACAACTCCCTGAAATGAGGTGAGGGGTTGGGCTTTCCTCCCAGAAAACAAGAAACAGGACAAGAGGAAATGGCCTCTAGTGTGCTAGGGGAGGTTTACAATAGATATTAGGAAAAATGTTCTTCACTGAAAGGGATGTTGAGGACTGTAACAGGCTGCCCAGGGAAGTGGTGGAGTCACCATCCCCAGAGGGATTTAAAAGATGTGTGAATGTGGCACCTGGTGTCACGGCTTAGAGGTGAGTTTGGTAGTACTGTGTTAACAGGTAGACTTGATGATCTTAAAAGTCTTTTCCAATGTAAATGATCCTATTATTCTATGATTTGTATTAGCAACTGAGACTGTAAAAGGGTTGTCAAAAACCAAGCTCTGAACTCTACATCTCCTCAAATGAGTAACATCAGAAATTGTAATGGAATTGGGAAATGCTTTGAATTTAGTACTTCAGAGAGGAATTTCTTCAGGCAGTTCATAAGAGAGACTGCTAAGAAAAGAATAACAGGGAGTGATTTACATTATCACCAAATTCAATCTTGAAGCCAGTAATTTTGGTGTCAGCCTACAATTACAGACAATCACTTCCACTCAGCTGGTTGTTCCAGTCTGTTACTGTTTACAGTGTGTACTTACCTAATGCTCAGCATTGTGCTGGATTGGTTCTGCTTTTGTTCCAATTAATCAGCTATGTTATATTTTCTTCATGATGCAAAGTTGCTTCTGTGAAAAGTTATAGGCAGATGCAAGTGTTTCTGGATAAAAGAACAAAGTGGCTTTTTCAGTTCTCTTCCTGCTCTCCACTGCTCAGTAGCCTCACAGAGATTGTGTGTATCAGCTTGTCATCTGGGAAGATTAAAAGGATTTCTTAATATAGGTGTGATAGCCACGGAAAGTCCTGTCAGCACATTTCACCTGGCTTGAAAATGTCTGAAAGAATTTTCGAGAAACACTGCCACAGGGCCAGAATCCCCAAGCCAGCTTTCACTGGGATTTCCAGGCAGTGTGGTGCTGGAAGGTGCATCAGAGGCTCCTGCACCCACTGTGGCTGGTGGAAACCACTGCTCTCGACAGGACAGATCCTTGGAGGAGAGGCCAAGGACACGGCACATGCCAGATTTCAGACTGCAGAGAACATGCTATGGGATCAGTCCTTCTGTTTCTGTGTGTAAGCATCAAATTTGTCAGCAGATCTTTTAAAATGCTCTTTTAGAAAACGTAATTGAGTTTGAACATTACCAAGCTGTAAAATCAAGTTTCTTTCATTCTGGGCAGAAGGCTGAATTTAAATTGGTTTTCAGGTAGCCTTAGAGTGTGGAGCTGTGCCTAATTCCCCTGGCCTTAAGAAAGCTTTCTCATGTCCTCCCTTCTCCTTCTCAGAAGAACCAACAGCAGAACTTGTTGGATTGCTGATGGTCCCAGTTACTCATGGATTTGTTTGCTTGCTTTGCTTGGAACATACCTGGGTTTAATGCAACAGCAACAGTTTTCTCCTGTGTCCTGCAAAGGTCCCAACTAGACGTGTGAGCCTGAGGGTCACTGTGACTTTTCCCCTGGGAAAGCACCCAGGGTCCCACTGCTCTCCTCAGGCACACAGGGTGATAACACTGACAGTAATGTACTACCCGTGGTGTCATTGATCATGCTAACACTAAAATGAGACCAAGAAAATCTTAACCACCCTGTACTGCTGAATTGAAAAATCTCAATTGCTTTCATGTGAATAATTTCGTTGCATCACTTTAAAAAAGTCCTGGAGCAGTTTCTGTCTTGCTTTAGTTGTACATGTTTGGAGAAGTGAGAAAATAAAGAGAGGCAGGTTTTAGGCTTTCCAGTGAAACAGCTTACAGACAATAATGAAGTTTTTGATAATTACTAAGAGTTCTGTGTGACACTTGATCCTCTTGTTTTCATAAGGATTTCTAGCTTTCTCAGTAACAGAGGCCTTTGTGAATTTTTGCTGTTACAGCTTTGTGTTTAAAAAATATAATCTAACCTTTTGCATAGTTTTCTGTAAATTCTTCTCATTAGGCAAAATGTATTTGATTCATTTAACCCATCTACTGGTGTGATATGGCAGTCTCTTCATTAAACCTCTGGATGAGGATAAACAGAAAGCAAGCTGTATTGCAAAACTAAGCTTTTGTGCTATGTGTTAAACTTACTAGTTGTTCAGTTTTCCATATTAAAAGATGATTAGCGCTCATAGCATAAAAATTATAGCATATAAAAAAATGAAAATATTTTTATAGCAGGCACACACAGTGATACACTTAATTCTCACAACTGTTATATATCAGCTGATATTTTCTTTGATAATTTGATAATTTTCTTTCTCTTAAATAAAATCTCTTCTTCCTCACCCACATCTGCAACTAGTAAGTTATGCAGTATAGCACTGTGAAAATAAGACCATACAGCATAAATTTAGGCACTTCAGCCTAAATGAAATCTTGTAGTTAAAGAACAGCGCTCCTTAGGGAGCTAAACCCACCTAGGAATTTTGGGGAGAGCATAAGGCCACTCGGTGGGGAGCTCTGCATCCTGTCACTGTTGGGAATGCTGAGGTCAACACACTCCAGGTAGCAGCTTCTCAGAAGTGTAGGAGTTTTGTCTCTTTTACTGCCAGGTTTGGATGTCTGCAATGTTTTGGTTTCCACAATCACTGTGCCTGATTAGGCCACAACTCCTTGCAGAGAGATATGTTGCTGTCTCTGAGAATATTTCTACTCTCAGTCTTGGTGTTCCCTATTTTAGCCCACAAATCTTATGAGTCTTTGACTGCCTTGTGACAAAGGAGTGAGGACAATTTTAGGTCAGGGGAATTCAACCTTTGAGCTGATTACTTTGACAAAAAGTAATCGGGAAAAGAGGTGAAGTGAAAGTATTGCAGCTAACCCACCCTGAAGCACCTAAGAGGACATGATTTTGAAATTCATGTGTGTCACTCATATCTTGTCCACCCCTGCAGTCACCTGTGAGCTCCTTTGTGGTGTGATGCACACTATGTTGAAGGTCCTTCATGCCTTGTGTACTATTTCAAAGCTGAACAGACATTCTAGCTCACACTTTGACAGCCACACAATGCTCTTCCTTACTTTGCATTTAAGGTTGTTGTGTGACTGTGTATAAATCTGCAGGAGAACTTCCAAGGGTGATCATGATGGCCTCGCTTCTGGCCAGGATGCATTTCTGCCCAGCTGTTACTTAGACATGCCCTCTCAGGTATTGGTGAGTTGTTATTTGCTAGAAGTCCTTGCTGGTTTCGTGAGCACTTTTACTTTGATCCTGGTGCTGTCACCACTGAAAGGTTGTTCCCATGTGGATGAATGATGTTCTGTAAGTATCTGGGGTTTGAGGCAAAGCATCTGCTGTATGGTGAAGGATGAGAGAGTCCAGTCCCCCAGGACTAGGGTGTTACTGGGAAGATGTGAAGGACTGAAGATAAAAGAAGCTCACTGCATTATAACATTTTTTAAAAAGGTTATCTTTAGTCTTCACCCACACAGACCCTGTCCAGGCTGTTGTGTTACTGCTGCTTCATTCTAAGAAAAAATTCTTCACTATTGTACTTCTGCTGCTTTGTTTTCTTTTGGGTTTTGGAGCCTGGTTTTGTTTGGGTTATTTTTTCGAGTGGGAAGAAGGAAATGGAATTAGGAAGAGCTAAAGGAAGCCTGTTAGGTATGTATTATTAAAATAGAAACACCCACTAAGTGCCTTCCTTTCATAGAAGGTGGTTTTTTTTCCTATCTTTACCACAGAAAAAAACAGTTCACAACTCTTCTTAAACACAGGCCCAACTTGTACTGGATGCTCCATTTCAGAGCTTCATCTAATCAGGACATGGAATAACAGGAAGCCTGAGAAAATCATCTCCCAAAACAGTATCAAATTATCGTTCTTTTTATCCCTGCAAAGCCATTCAACTTTTCAGTGCAGTTCCACTGCATAGGCCTTTTTTGGCTGCAAATGTAGGCAGCTGTTGGCTTATGATACCAGATTGTAGCCAAAATTATCAGTTTGGTGGTTTGATGAGCATTGGTATCCATGCTCAACTTTTTAAAAGGCATAAAGATGTATGCTGTAGTGCAAAAAATAGAGGTATCTCCCCTAATAAGTAGGAATTGCACTAAAAATTAGAAACCTTAGCAAGTTTGGGTTTTGAACATGCGCTTTTACAACTAAATCAGCATAAATGTCTTGGTGCAGCAAGTAGTGGGTCTTGTCACCTTCTGATTTAAAAGCAAAACTAGCAGATGTTGACACAGTAACTGTAGGAAATACAGTGTCACTTAATGTATTATATATTAAATGTTGGGTTATCTTGTTATTTGAGTCTTTACTTCTTTGGTAGGAAGGTGTGCCAGAGGCATGAGTGTGTTCAGCTGAATAAAATTTGCTTTTAATAAGCTTTAAATTCTTTTGAAATTAGACATAGCCACACTTGAGGTGGAAACTTCCCTTCTTTTATGGATTACTTGCCCTCCAGTGAAACAGTGAGTTATTTTTTGCCAAGCAAAGCAAAAAGCCTTTTGGGTATGGTAAAAGCACAGCACATGGACCCTTTGGGTGGGTTCTGAAATTTTTTATGCGTGCAGAGCTGTAAATGCTGCACAATATACTAATGAATGGCACCCAGGTAGCCTGAGTGGCACGTCCCTGCCAGATGGAGCTCTTTACATTATTGGTCAGTGGAGCAGGATTTCCATAAGATAAATGGGGCTAACAAAGCACAAAGCACTCGTAGCTACGCCGTGACTCGTGTATGCTTACAGTGGCAGCGTGAATTTTGCAGTATTAAACATTACCTGAACATGATCAATTTCAAAATTGTAGCTGGATGCACTAGTGGGAGTAGATTAACTGGTTAAAATAGCCCCTGAAAAAATTAACATATTCATTCTCAGTCATGGTAACGTGTGACCTTCCATGTTATAGAAGTTAAACATTTGTCCTTTTTCATATGCGAGTTTAACAAGATAAGACAATTGTTCACCACTCTTTTCTCCCTTTATTCATATAAAAATTACTAATAAATTAAAAAAAAACCCTCTCATTTTGCCACTGTAGAAAACCCTCTAATCTGTCTTTAATGTCATGTAGCCATCATCATAATTTATTTTTTATATGAGAGATAAAATAGCTGAGCTTGCATTGAGTTGGCTAGCAACAGACGTTGCACTTCTAGAGACAACCAGAGAAAATTGTAACAGAAATGAGTAAATAATGAATATTCTCTTCATTCTTCAGTTTATATTTTATTACAGAACCTATTTTTTCTTCATTTTATTAAACAGCTGTGATAAATTACTATAAGAACATGCCTGTATTTTTATTTAATTTTAAAAAAGAAATAACTTTTCTGTATTACCCTTGAATTATTACCTTTTAGAAACTTGACACTTTCTTGGTCTTCTACAAGTTAAGCTCCTTCTCCTTTTGTTCTACCTTACAAACAAATGAGACAAGTCAATACTTATGTGAAATAGCCCAAAGAAATGCAAACTTAGTGTTGAATAGCATTGCCTGGCATTTTCTTATTTAGGGTAACTACCAAACACAGTCACACTGTTTGGGAGTTCTCTACCAACAACTTCAGTGTCCTTGTTCAAATTTGTTGTGGTGCTATTCCACTTGTGTAGTGATAATGTAGAAACCTCATTTGGTTCTGTGTTTGTTCCCATTGCTCCTGACTTCTCCATGGCTATGTATCCATGTTCTTGTCTGTGCTCCTTCAGTTGAAAAAGACAGTAGATTCCCCCCCCCCCCCCCTTTTTTTTTTTAAGTCATTTTCATTCATCTAATATTTGTTGGTAAGCTGTAATTAAGGATTTTGAATTGTTTTGAAGATATAAAAGCTATTTTCTGTACAGCAAAATATTGTATGTATTATGAGAGCAGAGTTTTTGTAACTTCCCTGAGGTGGCTATAGTGAGGTCATGGGATGCTTATTTTGATTTTTAGTTATGGGCAACAGTTGCTGAAATTCAAGCTTTCCTCTCTTTCCTTTCTAACTTGTCAGCATCATGTCACCCTCACTAAATCCCTCAGGGGCTGAGAACACCTTTTGCCAATCTCAAGGACTACTCTCCTTCTTGAATTTGGAATTGTAGCATTCAGGATCATCAGACAAGCTGTTATTTTGATACTGGTTTTGCATAATTTTAATGATGGAATTATTAATAGGTCACAGTTAATTCTTTCCATCATGACAAATGATTGCCTCCAGCAGAGCTGATCTTATGAGTGTAGAAAGCACAGGATCTGTTCTGATTTTATTTGGACAAGTTTAGTTTGCCTGTCGGTTTTGTCTGATTATCACTGCAGCCATTAAGAAGCAAATATTAAATATCAGAAGATAACAGCCCCCTAAAATGCCATGTGAAGCCAGTGCTTTTTATATGCGAATCCCTTTCTCTGTCTGAAAGCAATATTGGTATATACACAACATCTGAATTGTTGTCTTGCAGATTACATCAAACACTTAAAACATTTGAACCCTTTCCCTCCCCTATAACTTTTCCCTCATCAACTCTGGCCCAGTGTCCAGTCTGGCAGGTTTCGATGGCAATAGGATACCTTGTGCACAGCGCTGGTTACTTGTGAGAGCATGTGCTTAGGATAATGAGCGAGTTTCATGGTTTAATTAAAGGGAGTGCATAAGGGAGTGCAGCTTCCTTTCCCTTGCTAAAGTCAGGAGAGATCTTCCCTCATTTGTTCTGATCCTGTGCAAGCCTTGTTTCTGCTCCCCTTTTCCTCCTCCTCTCCCTGTTAGTGCAGTTTACCTCTTCTGAAGCAGTCTCTGCTCCTGAGAGGATGGGCTGTCCTGACCCGTTCCTGCTGTGCTGTATCATTAACTACCAAGCACTGACGTGGGAAAAGTGGGAAGAACTTCGAGTTCTCCGTTTTAAGGCACTGGGGAGCCCTCACTGTCCTTGGCTGAGCTGAAGCACAGGCAGGGCCTGCGGACAAACCTCAGGCAGCTCAGGGGCGGGTGGAAAAGATCAGGGGAATGGACTTCTAGGAGCTGTGGTGCTGTGTTCCATTTCACCGTGGAATGTGGAATAAAAACCTCAGGAAGGCTGACTTTGTGTCCATGTCTAGCAGCATAGTACTGGCGTGCACTTTAGTTAATTGCTTTTAGAGCATTTAATTATGCTGCTTACCAATATAATGCCATTACTGTGTCAGTGAAACTTCAGCACAAGCAGGACGTAAGGATGCATATCTGCTCACAAAGCCCCAGCAAATTAAAAAAAAAATATTAGTAATATGTTTATTGTCTAGGAGATTTCCCTAAGGAAGGGTGGGCTGCTGCTTCCACTCTCTCTCTTCACTAGCACCATAAACAGATTCTGAGTGAATGTACCTTATAGTTATTAATAATGGATTTGTGTCACCACAGATAATACATGTATCTCCTTCATTTACAAGTGCTCAGTAGAGCATGGATCTCATTTGGAAAGGGATAATACCCTTGGGCTGGGGAAGATCAGCAGTGTGCACTGGGATAGCTGCCCTAATCAGGGAGCAGCTCTTTGCTCCTCTTTGAGAACTAAGTTTCACCTCACACGGGATCCCTGACCCTCTGAGCCCCTGGCCAGGCCCTGTGAGTGGATCTTTGCATCAGGTACCATTGCAATCTTGCCGGCCTTGAAAGCCACAGGAAGAGTGGTGCAGGTTTGTGGCAGTGGGAAGTCATTTCTCCAACACCTTACAGCTCCTTGCAGGCAGCAGGACAAAGGCAATGGCCCTGCTTCTGGTGCAGTGAGATTTCCGGCAGATTCCTTTTTCTTTTCTTTTTTTTTCCTTTTTTTTGATGGTAGAGTAGGCTACATAAGCTTTTAACCACTCATAATACTGCTTCATCAACAGTACTCCACTATCCATGATCTGTATTTGAGTATTTTATCTGCTAATTATAGTGTTCCAATATCTAATATACATGAACATACTGTAATGAGTATTAAAACAGAATAAAAATTATAAACACCTGGGATGAGCTCTCAAAACTTTGCCATGTGTAAGTTTATTTCATATATGCAATTAAAATGATTAGTTCTCTTTTTTTTTCATCTCCACAAATATATAGGACTTATACACAGCCATGACATAACTTCAAGGTGTTTCTCTTCTGAGAGCCAAAGCAACTTTATAATTATAGCCAGATCACTTAATATGAACTGGGATAATAGTTTTAGTAGTGTTGCCTTTGATACCTTTGTGCTGTTCATTGTAGATGAGCACTTAATCCCTGGAATCTTCCACCAGTAAATTCAGGTGATTATTTTGGGTTTTTTTTAAGGAGAAGTCCTGCACAGTTGCTTGCTGTACAATAAGCGTTTTACTATCTCCAGGCAGTTTTATTACCCCACTGTGTTTTCTGTACAGAGCCATGACCCTGTACTGGGATAGAAGCCAAAGGATGAGCAGCATGAGATATTATAATTTGGTTTTATTTGAGACCCTTTTAACAATATAATAATTTATGATAGCTAAGCTTTCCTTTGGGAAAACATGTAGGAAACAATTTTATCTTTGACTCACTTTCAAAAATAGTGGTTTGGACAAATAATTTTTTTCTTAAGAGATATGTTTGTAGGCAGCATAGCTAATTAATCTAAATATCCTTGGGTCTGTGGCATTTAGGTATAAATGAAGTTATATATCTCCTAGCAGGGATGTTGAGTGCTTTGTTTAGAGAAATGTTGGAGTCAGCACTGTTCTCTGACACGGTGTCTCGGTGCATCCGCAATATTCACATACCCAGAACCTATTTTGCTGAATCTAATTGATTCACACATTCCTCTCTGAAATTATTTAATATCTCATGTTCACAAAGATAGCAACTTTTACAGATCATTTCATTTAAAATGTAGGATTCCAGTTTATACTTGATAAGCCACAATGCTAGGAAGCACACCATTTTCATGAATAATGGCTGGAGTACCTGAAACAATTTTTTAAACAGATTTTTTTTTTCTTTTTTACAAGTCTAATTGGAGCAATCTAATGCATGCACATACCATGAAAATTATATTTTGTGGCATTCAGCTTTCAAGAGGGAGTCTTTAATTTGTTTTAACCAAGACTCTACCCTGCTGATGGGTTGCAAATTGTTGTCTGCTGTACCTACAGATCATTCCAGCTTTTCTGTGCTCTAAATAGAAGACAAAGTGAAGCTTGAAACAAATCATCTGACTTCAGCATGCACGGGGTTCTCTGTGCCACACTACTTCTAAATAAAGATAGGCATTTTTGGTCTGTTCACAATTGAGTTTCAAATTGGATTTCAAATTGTTGCTCCCCTCCAAAAGAGACCATCAGCAAGTCTTGGTTTCTCTCTTTAAACAAAAGTTTTAGGCAATTGTAATTGTTAAGAAAAGGCCTTGGCCATACAAGTCTTATTTGAGTAACCATCTCTATTAACTTATAATTTCTGAATATGTAAATAGGATGTATTTTAGCTAATTTAACATGAGTTTTATAATCCTGTTGGTCATTCAGAGGGCTATTTCTTTAATATTGGAGTTAAATAGTCTTCAATAGTGCAATACATGATGTTTTTACCTGTTGCAATCCTCTTGAAAAGCAGTGCTGTCATATTTGAATGACTCTGCTCTGAGATTTCTGGCAAATGCTGTTTTCTGGCTGAAACAACCAGTGAGGTGTAGGTTTTGGCCACAAACATTTTTAAGGAAGTATTCAGGTCATTATCTGATTCGAATTCCACTGTTATCTTCTGTTATCACCTGAAGTAAAGGAGATTGGACTCTGCTTTACTTTAAAAAGAAAATGTATCCCAAAGCAGTTCTTGAAGAGTGAGCATTTATTAAACTGTTCTTATACCAAATCATTCTTATTAAATATTTACCAAAGTTATTTTTAAACTTCTGAGATCTGTGTTGCATGTTCCATGGCATAAATCTATCATCTGTCTGTAGGAAGGTAATGAGAAAGATGCGGTAAAAGTCAGATTTGCTCTTCATATAATTATGTAATTATATTGTGAGCATTTATATCCCCAGAACTGGATGTACCATGGGGAAAATTCATTGTTTTCTGTAGACTGTGTGTGTAAGAGTAGAGAAAACCATTTCAAAATTGACACAGCTTGCCAAAAAGGGAGATGGATTAGTCTGAGAGGAGCACAAGAAACAGGAAAACTGGAAGAGGTCACTGAACAGAAAGTTGATGTGAACCTGTCAGGTGTTTTTCCTTGTAAGGCCAGAGATGCTCTCTGTGGTGCCTTAGCATTTGCTCTGTCAGTGAACCACACATGTCACAAAAATCTTAATGGAAAACTTGACTTGCCTTACAGCACTTGAGAACTGGCTTCCCTGCCTTCTTGATTCTTTCTGGGGTGCCCAAAGAGGCAAAGATTTCATATGGAAATGTTTAAAATTCCTGAAGTGAGGGTGTTTAGCACTGGCAAGGCCCTGAGACGCACATAGGAATCTATGTGTAGATGCTCCAACTTATGCTACACCCTGCCATGTTACCTACACAGAAAAAATATCACAATTATAGGCACAAAGATCAAAATTGGCCAGTTTTATTGTACAACTTGATTACTTCAGTTGTGCTTAAAGATCAGCTGGGATTCCCCGGAGTGGAAACGTTGTGAACTCAAAGCAGCCGACAATTCCTGAGCTGAAGTTTCACATTAGTGTAGAAAAAGCAGACAAATGTGGGAACTGCTCCTTTTCCTTCTGCTGAGTTTTGAACACAAGTTTATGGAGCTCATCCTCAGCTGCTCTATTCTGTTATTACTGAGATGATGTGAATGAAATGATGGTAATTTTTATCAGTGCCAATGTGCCCCCGTGTTTACTGGAACTTTCTTTTCTGTAGTAAAAGTACAGCTGAAAGAAAATTTCAGCTACAGAAGAACAACTTATCCACATATTGGAAATGGAGCATATTAATTGGGTATGTATGAAATGAAAATTGCCTTGCGGAGAAACAAAAATCAAACCTACTATTTCCCAAGTATTAATTTCATCTGTTATTTTATTTCATCTGCAGTGATAGGGGATGTCTTTTTTGCATTTAAAAAGCCAGAATCACTCTTTGGAGTTTCCAAATGAAAACATGCCTATCTTCTAATGTGGGTTGTTAAACTGAGACCTGAATGGCCTATTTATTTGCTTTGTTTGAGTGGAAACTGGATCTAATCTGTATGTACACCAAGGGCTCTTCCTCCCTCAATTTCCCGAAAAAACTGCAATTAAATTTTAGATATAATAGGATTAAAGCATTATATTGCATGTGACATGACATTTGTGAACAGAATTATAGGATTTTATATTCTCACTGATATTTTACTTGAATATAGAGATGAAAAAGATGACCTAATTCATCATGTGTATCTCTTTCAGGATCATCCCTCTGTTTTATGCTACTTATGCTTTTTCCAGTTTCATTTTAAGTCTGCCATTTCCTTGGAAGATTATTTCACAGCATATTAGACCTCACTGTTAGGTGGATTTTTTTTTTCGGGTATACAGTTTTCTTATATCTTCAAAATTCGGAAGGCAGCAATTTTTTAGTCTATTTTGAGCCTATGGAGCGCAGTAAAAGTTGTAGTGAGGCACAATTCTACCAAGAAAATCAAATATAACTGAAAAATAGGTATATTTAAAGAGAATATATTAATTAGCTTTGATTTTAGGGTAAACGAATACTAAGTACTTGGGGAAATAGTTGTCTTCTAGAACTTTTATTTTCTTTATTTCTACCAATTTCTCTTGCCAGTTTGTCTCCTGTACTGTGTTAGGGAAACTGAGGGCCACTTAGAAACTAAGGCCCACCTTTCTTCATTTGGAAAATTTGCTAATTTATTAATTTTTAAATGTTTTCAGCCCCATACCTCTGTGTGCAGGGCATCCGTGGGACGGGAAAATGCAATAGATTTGGGGCTAACCTGCCAGGACTGCTTCCCTTTAACCAGCCAGGATGTGCAAGTGCTGAGCCAACGTGCCAATACTCCTCTGATGAACAGGGAGGACAGAACAAAAATCTGATGATTAAACACGCTGGCTGTGAGACGAGGTTGCAGAGGCACAGATAAAATGATTGCATGAAGGATTTGTGTGGCTTGGCATTAGGAATGGGGGTTTTTTCCCCCCACTTCCAGGCAGAAATGTGTGATTGGTGCTTTCCTCCCCCAGACCTGCAGAGGTGAGAGTGAGTGGCTTTAGGGTGGCACAGGAAGGCTTCACCCCCAGCCTTAGCCAGGGCTCCAGGCCATGCCTTGGCACCAAATTCCTGCACATTTATCCTGCAGTTCCCCTTTTGGAAGAGACCAGTGTTGAATGGGGCCCATTTGGCCAGTGGCTCAGGAAGAAGGGGCGTCCAAAAGACGTCCCAGGTCAGGAGCAGTGAGGTGAGATCCCACCCCCAGGCCGTGAATCCCGTAAGGAGCTGGCAGAGCTGGAGGTCCCCGTGACACCGGTCACAAGAGCCAGCAA
This sequence comes from Phainopepla nitens, assembly GCA_013400175.1. Classification (NCBI taxonomy): domain Eukaryota; kingdom Metazoa; phylum Chordata; class Aves; order Passeriformes; family Bombycillidae; genus Phainopepla; species Phainopepla nitens. The sequence goes on from VXBQ01005188.1 coordinate 223,563, forward strand.
CACCTCTTCTGGGAACATGAAGTACCTCTTGTGAAAGCGACAGGATTCGCCAGTATTTATGCACTTTAATCGTGATCCAAATTCCCATTTTGAAAGAGGCGCCTTCAGATTTACCTTCCTGACAGAAAAATTATGGCCCGTGCCGTGTCCCAGGGATGAAACTATAGCTAGATTTTCCACTGGTTGACAAATGAAAGTGATTTAAACCCCTGGGTTTAGGTTGAAAATGAGCAAAAAATATTCAGTTGTAAATATTTAGTTCTTTTTTTAAAGATAGACTTGCTAATAATTAGAACAAAAAAGGTGATTTTCAGAATCCATGCATTTTATTAAATATGGAGTTGGTTTTGCTTAGGCAGAAATACATACCACATGCTCATACTCATCTCTCTGTATGTAACTTAACATGCAATTACTCAGAATATTCATTTTACAGTCTTAACAGAATTTATATTATTTTAGTTTTAGGGCATTAAGAATGATGAATAATGTAACTTAAGTCAGTAGATTAACTTCCTGCTCTAGTTCTGTCATGCCATGTGTGAGTAGGAATTTAGTTCTGATGATAAAATATAAAATATAATTTTAATTAGTTGCTTAAAACTGCCCTGAGAGTGCTGAGATGCATTAAGAATCAATAAAAGTAAGATTATCCAAAATTTATTTTGGGTTACATACCTATTAGTAAAAAAAGAAAATTTCCATCAGTTTTGATGGTAATTACAGTTTTTTTGATCATCATTTGACAGGATTTCCATGATATTCTGATATCAGAAAGTGGCCATGCATGCATAGCACAGTTGTCAGAAGAGCCAAATTAGATTAAAGAGGTAGGAAATGAATTGTGCAAAGGCTGAACACCTCACGAGAACAGAGGGAACTCTACCTAACTGCTTGATATTCTGGAACCACTTCTTCTAAATTTTTGAATTAATAGATGACATATTTTTCCTCCTAGTTTCTTGTCATAAACGGAAAGAGGAAGCCTGCTGGCTTTTCAGCTCGTAGCCATTTCTCCAGCATTCAAGGAATTAATCTGAATGAGAAGATATTCTTCAGCTCATTAAGATTTGTGAGGCACTACTGGTTCAATATACTTTTAAATGAACATTTAAAGGATTTTAATAGGTTATCAGACATTTATATTTTAATATTATATTTTAGCATTGCTAATCACAGTATCACGTAGAAATCTAGATGTGATAACTTTTAAAACAGCTGCTTGTAGCCTAAATTAAGCAGCATTGATTCAAAATTGATTTTCACTTCTGCTTGAGGTACAAATACCGGTGAAAGTGAATTGGGAAAAGAAATAACACCTAAACTCTTCAGTGCAATCCTCCAATCCACATCTGCATGGTGCATATATAATTCTGTAAAATGCAAGTTCAGTAATATAAGTACCTCCTCATTACAGTGATACACGTGGTAATGAAGCATTGCATGTTGTAATGCAAACTTCCCCCCAGGGACGCGAGGCTCATTTTGAAGTCTCGTATCACACCACCTCTCCAGGCTGAAAGCTCTGCAGACATGAGATGGTTTTGCTATTCCCTGGCCTCCCATAAACTATTCCAAGAGATCAGCTGGCTTTGATGTTGCAGAATTTAGTGGAGAGGCAAGGAGGTGATATTTATACCAGTATTATACGTGATACCATGTCTGCATTTCACATTTGGGTCACTGATTAAGTGGATTTGTATGTTGGCTCAGAAAGGTGTTTCGTGTTCCAGGTGGGTGGTGGCAGAACGTGTGAGTTAATCTCCTAGAAGTGCAGGTAAGCAATCCCATAATTTGTGTACTTTACAATGATCCCGCTGAGAAACTCATCCAGGAGCATAAAAGAGCCCTGATGAGAAAAAGATAAGCAACATATGTAAGTACAATCTTAGAACAGAGCCTTCAGCATTAATAGAATATTTTGTAGGAATCTCATTAGGCTGTAACTAGAATTTACATACTGAACAATACTGTGCTAAATCTTCCCTTAAGGGGCAAAAATGAAATGTAAACCTGGCTTCTTTCAGCCTTAAGATATTAAATGAAAATAATTTTTTTCATCTAAGACAGCAGCCACAGCCTTTCCTTTCCTTCCTTCACTGCCTTGGCTCTGTGTTTCTGGTGCATTGAACCCACAGTCCTTTGACCATATTCAAACCAGTCCTCTATGTGCAATGTATACAAATCTGTCCAATCTTCATTTTCTGTCACCCAAAAAGTGCTAATCTCCCTTTCAGTGGGAAATATTTTTTGCCAGCCATTCAGTCCTCACTGATTTTCTGTCACTGGAAACCACTATATGCTATGAAGTTCTGGAAAATGAAGAGCTCTGCAACAAGGAGGGAATAGAAAATATTTTAAATAATAATTATAAAAGTAGGCTATTTAAGGAGCATAACTGAAATTTTGAAATGCACACACACTGCCTATGAGTTTCAGTGAACAGGAAATCAATTCCATAGTTACATTTCCAGGGTTTGCAGCAGTCTTCTGCACTACACCCATTGAATGCTCCATTTCTTTCAACTATCAAGGTTACCGAACTTCAGATACACTTCTCCTACTGCGTTTACAAATCAATTAACTCAAAAGAACAAAGCCTTTTTCCATGCTAGGGAAGTAATGCTCATTAAATTTTGGGTAAGGTGCAAAGACAATTACTTCTAAAAATGGATGAAATTAATTGCACTCTTGCTTGCTTTTGATCTTGTGCAGCTTATATTATGCTTGTTGGTTTTCTTCCCCCTCTCTTGAATATGTCAGTGTTCCAGAGACAGACGTGGTTTAGTGATTAAACAATATTTTTTTAAAATAAATATCAGTGTGCCCTGTTTGCTCTAAACATAATAAGGCTGCATAAAAGAGTCATATGAGGTTTGATCAATCCTTGTTCATCACTGTGGCATTCAGCAGAGTATTACACAGTGTGGTCACTCTGAATCCTAACACTGAATTTTCTGTGATACTCTTTGGGGTTTTTTGAACCTGTAGTTTTGGGTACCCGGTTATTTTACCCTGGCTATGGCTGTACTCAACCCAAATTTCCCTTTTATTCAGCTAATTTGGATGCAAGCACGTACTGAGGGTGGGGCTCTGGGCAGCCCCGTGTCTTGGCAGAGGAGAAGGATGGCGATTTTGGTAATATTCCTGCAAAATGGGGTCAGGCAGCCCAGATGACCAATGTTGTTCTCTTGTTTAGTGCAGTGTGAGATTTGGAGGCAGCTGATCCGTGGTCACCCATCTGCCAGAGACTGGGAGTTAAAAGGGATGGCCTGAGAATCCAGCCTGCTTTGACCTCCTCAGACCTGAGTCAGAATTAGCACAGCTTTTAAATCTTAGTTTCTCCCACTCTAAAGAAACTAATACCCCTTGTTTTTCAGGAAAAATAGTGAGGGTTAATTAACGCTTTTGAATTTATGGTATTCATGTTAGGTACTAATTAGCATTGTAGATACAACACACTTGCTTTGGTATGAAGTTTTGCAGAAGTGACATCCACGAGTTCTGCTTGTTTAAACTTTTTTAGCTCTCAGCTGATGGCTGTTTCTTCAGAAATGCATAATGACCTAGCAAGTGCCTTTTTGAAAGAGCACATTTTTGTTGTTGTTGCATGCTGGTTTAATACAAATATCTTTTGAAAATAAAAACATTCTTCTCACTAATTTTTTCCCTGTGGTCCAAGTGGGGGGAAGTGGACACATCTTGATTTAGCATGTAATTACTAAAAATCAAGACAATATACTTTTAATTACGCACAAGGAGAGGAGTAATATCACAAAACCTAGTGCTAAGAAGATAAACATTTTTCTGAAAGTGGCTGCCTGTTTCCTGAGAGCGTTCCTGCAGTGAACCCCATGCCTGATGAGCAAGTACCTGTGGTCAGTAGAAATGTTGGCTGAGTATTTAACAGGATTGTCCTTTTGCTTTGCCTGCAAGTAGGCAAGATGTAGATTTCTGTGGATACATGTAGTTATTGAAAAAAAAGACTTGCAGATTGTTTCTTTCCTCTCTATGCAGTTGGGCATAGAAGCAGGAATAGGAACCTCAGTGGGTGTTGAGTGGGGAGGAGGGAGGTTTGGGGTTGCATGAAGAACATTTTCCATCTTGAGATGCTCAGAGGTTTGAGGACCATGGTTGTCAGGGCCACTTCTGAATCGGAGAAGAGTTTTCTAGGAAAAAGAGTAGTGTTTAATTCCTCAGTTGAAGGACAACCTGTCCTCCCCATGATCTGATATTGGACTCATAAATTGCTGGGAGGTGTTTCATGTATTTATATTATAACATTCAGCAGTTATTAAACTTTATTTTTTTTAGTTTCTATTTCTTTTCCTCTCATACAGTTACGTAAAGGAAGGGAGGAGGAAAAACCCGTAACTCCCAGTGAATTTTACATAGAAATAGGATTGTTTCACAATTTTCCTTATGAAGCGCTAATCCAGACTAATGATGGGAATGGAACTTTTTCCATATATCTCAGGAACCCTCAATCTATCCAAAACGTAAAGTTTAATCATTGCAATCCAGTGAATGATCTTAAACCATACCATAACTTTTTCTAAGGATGGGGAAACCTAGACAAAGATGACTGTCCCACGGAGACATGGTTTAGTAGCAACAGAGTAAAGTGGTTGTAAAATCAGAGAACTCTTGGGTTTGAGCCTGAACATTGTGCTTTAATCTGTATTTGTGGTGAGGAGCTATAGATATAGGGCAAGGGCTGAATTCTCCTAATGCAGCTATTAATCATAGAGCTTCACAGATCACAGCTCCCTTTTCTCTACCAACTGGTTTCTGTAGGCAAGTGTATTAGATGAGGATGAGGCAAATACCTGTTGATTAAGGGCTGATCTTGGAGTTCAAGTCTTCATCACCATGTTCTTTTGCTGTATGATTGATGAAGCTCAACTATAATTAAATTTAAAGCCATAGATTTGGCAAGGAACTGTATCCATTAACTGGACTGATGTCATTTTATCTCCTATGATTCATTAACAAGTGGCAGTGTGTGTTTCCTACAGTTTACCTGATGTCCTAGGACAGTGAAGGTAATGGAAAAGGTCTTGGAACATTAGGTTTGTTTATTTTTTAATATCAGAGAAGATGTCAGTTTAGGTTTGACTAATTTTTGGCTGTTCACAGAAGAGGCATAATGTTCTTAGAAGGTTTAGTATTCTGTTTATGATTGTTTAACATTCAGCATCAATGATTTTATTGCACAGACGTTGACATTTTACTCATTATCACTTTGGTGCTCATGCCAGGTTCTTGCAAGAAGTGTATTTTATGCCAGGTGCCAAATAACCTTTTGTCATCCTGCTGAATGAGGCACTGCTTTTGTCCTACAGTCAAAAATTACATCCAGATCTTATGAACATTAAAAAATATCCATCTTCTCTTCTGCCTTCCCCTCTGATACACACACAATTTGGCAAGGACTAACAGTACTTCAGAATCCATACGTTCTGCTCAAAGTGAGAAGAGACATGCCCCTCATTTCTTGAGATCATCTCAGGCCAATTAAAGACCTGTGTAAAGGAATAGGGTTTTTTCTGATTTATCCAACACTTGGCTCTAAGGATGGTGAGCAGACTGTAGAGCCATGAGGGCTACTTAAGTAAAAAATGTGTTAGATTTTGGGCCTTGAGGAGGTCCAAGACATATGAAATTTTGCCTATAAATAGCTGTATGCACTAAACCCACCCCTAAGGCTCCATGTGCCAGGATGTGTAGGATGATTGTTCTGAGTCATGCTTTCAAAATGAAAAGCCAGAAAAAAGAACATAAGACAAACCTGTAAATCCTTTAATTAATTCAAGAATTATTTATGTTAAATTATCATACATTTGCAGGATTACACATCTGCATTTTTCTTAGCACACTCAACTATTTTAAACCTAGAAGCTAATTCCTAATTTGCTTTCATACTTTCTTTGTGAAGGCAAAGAAAAGCTTAAGAATTCTTATGTAAACCAGATCATTCCAGTGCAATTTTATTACTGCAATCCATTACACAGCACTTTGGTGATAAAAGAGAATATCTTGGAAAAACAAATCTTGGAATTTGTGAAGTGTTGTGGGAGGGGGCTGTTTTGTTTTAAACTTGTTTTATTACCTTCCCTTTCCACTTGGCTTTATTCTAAATAAAATGAAGGGGGAAAAAAACCTGCCGATGTATAATTCAAAATGCTCTTTTTCTCTACTTAATTCAGCCAAAGAAATGACTTAAATACTCTTCTATAGTACTTTACCACATTCCAAGAAAAAAAAAATTATGATGCAAATACTACCATTTCTTTCTGCAATAAACCTGTCATGGGATTTGAGTTATTTACTTGCCCTTTCAGGAAAAATAAAATAATAATAAAAAAAGAATCAGAAGACCATAACACAGAATGCAAACCTGATTCATTACAAATCCCACATCCCTGTTTCTTAGCAGTGGAGCCAAGTCTAGGAAAACCTCTCATCAAATCAGGATAGAACCTAAAGTTATGAAGCAAAAGTCTTGGCTTCTGTATATGGCATTACTTAGTGGAAATCAGACAAATTAGATGAACTAAACCCAGTTGAGGATCTGGCCATCTCAGCTGCATTAAACACTTCTGTGTCTTAGTTTCATCTCCCACCTTTGTATTTGAAAGTTCCTTCAAAATTAACTCCCTGTTCCTCTTTTTTTTTGATATATATTTTGCAGTTCTTTCCATGAGGACAGTTTCTCAAGTGTTTGGGTGATAGCTGTCAGTTCTCCCCAATTCTGTGCATCCAAACAGAGGAATTTTCCTGAAATTCCAGGGTGACTGTGGTCACACCCAGTTATTTTCCATACATGTATGGATCATGTACAGAGCACAGTTAATAGAAATATTAATTCTTAGATAGCAGCTATAACCTACACCTAAGGAGGCCTCCTGTTTTACTCAGAGTCTTTGCCCAGGAGTGTCAGAAATTGCTGTGTGGAGGTGATCACAGACCAAAGGATTACCTGAGATAATCTTTCACCTTCCTGCATGATGGAAAAGGAGCACTGCAATTTCTCTGGCACGAATTAAGGAACCAGCGCCACAAGTTTTAAGCAGATGCATAGCGATGCTGAAGCCAAGGCTTTATTTTTTTTTCTTATCCCCCTCTCATTTTCTGTTAATATTTTCTAGAGAGAGTTCTCTTTGTCAGCTCCCTTGCCTAGCCCCCATCTCCTTTGACCCCCTGAAGGCAGGAGTCTCCCAGCTGTCTCCAGCTCAGTGTGTCTCCATCCTTCCCCTCCTCTTCCCACGGGCTGGCTCTTGCCCTCTGCCAAGGCCTCCCTGCCAGGCAGCTCAGCTGGGCACAGTGGTCCTGGGCAGGGTTTGGGCAGGAGAGCAGGAGGTCTGTCACACACAGCCGGCTCTCACCGCGGGGAGGGCTGCGGGAGGGAGGTGTGGTTTTGTTTTATGCCCTGTTTTTGTGTTGGTTTGTTTTGCCTCGCTGCTGCCATCCCTTCTGCAGGGCAGTGACTCACACGTCGTGGGCTCTGACCCACAGCCCCCCAACTGCAGCCACTGGGACTCTGGGTGGGAATAAGGAATAAAACACACTGCCTTTTCAGCTGCCCCTGATGAGATGAGAGAGAGCACAACTAAAATGCCACCGCACACTGATGCCTTGAGTTTTTAACTTCTGTATTTTTCAGATCCTGTACTGCATTAGCGTATAACTCTGAACTCCAATAGAGTGTTAGTAAGCTCTCTTCACATTTTGGTCAGACAAAACAATCCTTCCAGGCCTGAGAACCAAGGTCACCCTCACAGCCTCAGACCCCAAAAAGCATAAACAAAAGTGAATTGGGGAGAAGCAAACTGGGGGAACATGACTTCCTTACCTGAAGCCGTAATTGGAGAATTAATTTCTGATATGCAAATACCAAACTTATATCTGAAAAACTCGTGACCATTGTCCATCTTGGGTGCAGCCCCCGTGGGGCTTTTGCACTGCCCAAGGTGTATCCTTTGAAGGCCTTTTAATAAATACCTACATTATTCTCCAACTCTGTCTAGCCTCTGCTCTAGGTAGCCATTGCGAGGCACCAACACAGCCCCAGGAGAGGCTTCTGAGCAAGGCAGGAGGCACCTCAATGTGCTCCTGCAAGATTTGCCTTTCCAGGGCTTTGATAAACTCAGGAAAGGGATTTAAACATATTTGATCATTGTGATTGTGCAGACAGTCATGTATAAAAGCCTTTTGTGATGAAAAAAATAGGTTTTCCTAGGTAAGTGTTTGAAATCTATTTCTGGATGCCTGCATCAATACAGCACAAAGGGATAGGGAGCCAACAGGTGTCAGCAGCACTCAGAGGTACAAACCTCCTCATTTACTGCAGCCTAAAAAAGGTTTGTCCTGCAGAACAGGCCAAATCCATTATTCCATCATCAAGGAGGGCAAGACTCCTTCCTGCAAGGCAGGAGCTTATGTGCCCATGATTGGTGCTGGATGTCCAGATGTGTCTCTGTCCATAAGAAAAGGGCAGGTCTGGATTCTTGCAGGTAATGCAGGACCAGTGAAAAACAACCCGAATTACTTCCCTCCAGGAGCACTGTGATCCCCAGTGTCCTCTTTTCACCTCTGAATCCTGGTTGTAACTAATTGGATCCACTTGTCAAGATGATGCAGCTCTAATTACCCTGGATCTAAATTCCCCTGGAGGGTGACTTCAGAAGAGCTCTTCACTCCTGTGAAGCATATCCTATCCGTAACCTTTCCTTTAGTCACACCTGGGCTAGAGTTGATTTTTTCTTTGCCTTTGCTTTTACATTGGTTTCTAACACCTTGAACTCTGCAGTGGCACTGCATGCTTAATAACAACATTTTAGAACTAGATGACATGTTAGAGCTTATTGTCTGTTAGTTTATAACACTGCTAAGTTCCTCCTCGAGGTGGAGCTTTGTCAAATGTTTTCTGACAATCTAAATAACTAACATCTTTGACATTTACTGCACCCCTTTGCCAGGCGAGGCAGTAACAGGCTCAATGAAACTTGAGTTACTGAGGCATGACCTGAAACAATATTAGCTGTCCTTGATTATGTTCTGAATTTTCATGATCCCCTCCTCCCCAGCCCTGGTGTGATCCTTTTAATGGTTGTGTAAGACTTGCTCGACAACTAATGGGAAATGAACTGACTGGTAATTTCTTGCTGTGTGTCTGCTTGGCCCCATGCCAGTCTCCTGAAATGATTGTACTAAATATAAATTTTCATTACACCTTCTTCAATTTCTGTGCTTACTTCATGTAGTACTTTTAGATGAGCATTGTTCGGCTCTGGTCTCTTATGGCTTTTAAGAACAACAATCCAGTTAATTGACAGTTTGGGTATCAGCACCTTTTCTTTTAACTGCTCACCATCATTTCCATGTGTTGAGTCTTAGGCAACTGTCTGCCCTCTTCAGTTTTAGAGATAGGTACAGGAATAATTGCTGAAGAGCATTCCTGCTCCTTTACACTCCATCACCTTTCTTGCCTGTCAGTTGCTGGGTGTATAATTATGCTTAAAATATCTTTTGGTATTAGTTGAGATGCTTTGCACTATTTGATGTTCATTTTTCAATTTGGCTCTCTCAAGTATTTTTGATTGCCTCAGGCTCTTGTTATAATTTATATAATCCTCCTGTATTCTGGATGCCTTCTACCTTTTGACACCATCACTTTATCCTTGCGACTGTTTTCCTCACCCTTTGCTTCTGCATACCAGCTCCAGTTCCCATTTGTGACACATTCTGTAAATGTTTTATTGCAACAAGCATAGCCAGTAAAATCCTTCCTTTACTGCATTTGATTTTCTGGACTCTATTTAATTCACATCAATTTTTTTATACTCGCTGCTCCAAAATCTACCCTTTGTAAAAGCCCATTATTTTTCCACTTTTTTTCTTAGCACAATCTAATGAATAATGTGGGTATGCAGACATGGCTTGCTTTTTAAATCCACAAGAATCTTTGAGGAAATGCTATCTTTTTCTCAACTGTCTATTTTTATTCAAAAACCAAAGTAAGATGGGTTACACATTAGGCTCTCTCACTGTCTTATATCAGGAAGCAATATTTATTGCATGTGAACTACACCTGAAAGTGGCATAGCCATCTAACGTAATTCCAGGTGATTTAAAATCTTGGTACCTTTAAATAAAAGGCACGTTACAACAGTAAGGAGATTTTTTTTTTTTAAAAATTGAAAACAGAGTTTGCTCATAATAAGACAGTTTTCATACGTATGTTGGGATTAGATTGGCAACTAATAGAGGAGTATTTTGTTAGAGAAGAGTGTGGATTATTCCCAACTTGATATGCAAGCAGCCTACTCTCATCTATGAATATTTTGCCAGAGTTGCTGGCCATGAAAAATAGAGAACAGTGCTGAGTTTCCTCCTAACTCTCAGAATCATATCAAGTTTAGTTGCAAAGATAGTTTAGCTGTAGATAACAAAAAAAAGAAGTTCTAGCAATTAAGAAGTACAACTCAAGTAATAACACTGGCATTTCTTCGACACAGTTCAAATCTCCTCCTTGATGCTGGGGTTCTGGGGGATCTTAATGGTTCATTTTTACAGCCAATGTTATGCTTTTCAGCAGAGAGACGTAAAATTTACACTGTTGTCACTGTTCTGTGTTTTCCTATGGTCTGCTGCACCGTCCTGACAGGCCACTGAGTGTGTTCAGAGATTTGTATCTGAAATGTCTTCGGAAATTACTTTAATTTTGCTGTTTATTCTTGTAAAGCATCATGTGCTGAGTGAAAGGAAAAATAATTTTGACTTCCTTTGTGAAATGTGATGGAAGTTTGAGAACAAGGCCCCTCAGAATGTGAAGTTACCATTTAATTAACAGCTTTGTTAACATCTCTAATTGCTGAGATAGATCTACTGTTTTGCTCAGCAAATGTTTGTGTTACTGCAGTTTGATGGTTGCTAGTGCTATTATTCTTTTAGATATGCTATTTTGAGGGCTTTTTCCCCTCAAAAATGATTATTTTGGTATGAGACAAGGCAAAAAAAGCCAACCTAACTCTAAAGAGAATACACTAAGCCTGATGCTTTTGCAGAGACAAAGGCAAAAGGGGAACAGGTGCTTTAGTCACTCGATGTTTGGTAGAGCTGTTTGTAGTAGCAACTTCCAAAATAATGAGGTGTCACTAAGCTCCTGCTGGTAAGAGAGAAGGGCAAGCTTTGCCTTCTTTCTGTAATGAGAAATCAACCTTTTTCTGCCTTCCTACACTTTATACTTTTCCACTCTCTTCAAAACATTCTGTGCCGCCAAATAATTGTTCTAAGTTATTACCTGAGGATTTTTGTTATTTTTATCCCCCTCACCTATTTCTGTGGATAGAAAGCATCTTCAGTACTCATCACCTGTCCACCTGCTCCTCCCTGTAATGTCACCTCAGCTGTAAACCACCTGCAAGTGACATGGCTTTGCTCATTAACGGTTTAGGTGGTCAATGATTTAATCACTTGACCCTCAGTAAATCAAGAATTCCATCAATGAACTGTGAATTAACTCCTATGTGCTCTACTCAATTTCCTTGTCTGTCTGTAGAAAAACACATCTTTTTAATGAAGACATAAGGCTTGGCTCTGTATATAAGGATCCGTGTTACACCAGTCCTTGAAGTGTGCAAAATTTTTTTCGTAATTTCTTGTTTGCCTTGCCAGTTCTAGACATGCACTTCTAGGGAGCAGTTTTAGTATTTACCCCAGTGGTTGAGAGCACTGTATCTTGAACAGGAAGATGTATTTTTTCTGTGCTACAAATGGGGACTAATACACTATTTTAGAGTAATTGGATATGATATATTGCATGTGTCTCTATGTCTACAATATCTAAGTATTTTTTACATCCTCCTAAGCTATTAGGCAAAGTATTTTACAATGAAAGAGTGTTCCACAATTTAATTACACGTTTTGTACAAAATATTTCCATTTAACATTTCCAAACTGTCTCTTCCCTTTAAGTATAACCACTTTGGCTCAGCTCCCATCCCTAACAATGGGAGTGTCACATGAAGTCCCTAAGTGTTTGAAATTTTTTTTTTAGTCTCCATTTATAAAATGTGTCTTCCATTCTTTATCCTGCAGTCAGTGTTTAAATTTCTGGGATGGGCTGTACCACTGCTGTCACAGTGCAAGCAATGTAGTCAGCAGAGCCTGTATTTTTGCCACAGTGTCTTTGCATCCCCAGCGTGGTTTACAAATCCCAGCACCCTTGGTAGAGGCCAAATTCTTTTTTTGTCTATTCTATGTTGGTTCATTAGGCCAGATTAGGAACCCTTATTCCTAACCACCATTCACAAACAGGTATTTTGCTACAGAAAACTGACTAGAAATTCTTCTTACCAGGGAGGGGAAAACTGTGTGGTTGACAGTAAATATGTCCCTAAATATGACAGTAAAACTGATTTCTATCTCACTAGTTTTAGAGATGGAAGAAAGATTTTTATTAGACCAATCCAATACTTTGATGAGGAGAGTTCTGGGTGGAAAAAGGAAAAGATCATCTTCATGTGCAGGCAGAAAAGAAAAATATAATAGACAGTTTTTTTTATTTATCCTCATGCATTCCTGAGCCTGGACAAAAGGAGGCTTGTGAGGGACTTTATTCCTCTCTACAACTACCTGAAAGAACGTGTAGGCAGGTGGGGGTTGGTCTCTTGTCCCAGACAACAAGTTACAGAGTAAGAGGAGATGGCCTCCAGTCGTTCTGGTGGGCTGGGTGTGTGTGTTTAGATGGGATATGAGGAAAAGCTTCTTCACTGGCCGGTCTTGGAAGCACTGGAATAGGCTGGTGGGATGACGGAGTCCATCCCTGGTGGTGCTTAAAAGTGGAGGTGGCACCTGGAGCCAGGGATTTGTGGTGGACGTGGCAGTGCTGGGTTGACAGTTGGGCTGGACAATCTTGGAGGTCTTTTCCAGCCTAAAGAATTTTATGATTCTGCAAAAGAGATCTGCCTTGGCAAAGCAGGGTACTGAGGCAATACTATGCTGTTGCTAAGCAATAAGTAGGCAGGTTTTGTGCAATTTTCTACCTTTGGACGGGTGGTGGAACTGGTCTGGGTTTGTTATCTCACAGAAGTCCTTATCTGGACAGTTAGTGGCGAGAGACAAGGGCAGTGAGATAACAGGAGTGCTGCAATTAGTATTAATTGACCTAACCCATCAACAACACATGCCTTATGTTGTTTGTTTGACAGATCCTGGCTGCATGCTCCAGAATGAAAATGCAAACAATTTAAGGTACCACACTGCTTCTGAGATGAAGCAATCACTCAATTTCAGATGCTAAAAAGGCAATAAGATGTGAGGAAGGAAAATAATTAAGCAAGGAAAAGGAGATAAAAATGTGAAAATGTTTTACAGATTGTTTTTTTTTTTTCAATGTAAGCACCTAAGCACTGTTTCCAAATATTAAGAATATAAGGTCCTCTATAATTTAGTAATGCCACGGGTAGGACTATGTCACTCTGACTTCATCCTTAGTATATATTCAGACCAGAATATGCTATTTACCTTTTGCAAACCGGCATTATTCATGTTATTACATTTGCTGGTGCAGTACTACAAAGTCTAACCTACAACTTAGCAAATATTGAGTAAAATGGTAGTGATTCTGAAGATTATGGGCTCACAGCTAGCCAGCGGCAGGTAAAATGCACATTCAGTTGGCTTAAATTGTTATTTGTTGTAGTTATTTGATCCAAAGGACTAATTTGAACCTCAACATCAGATAACCAGAGGGGTTTTCTTCCAGAACATGAACATCAGAAGGGCTTTATAAATCGGGCCTGGAGTGCAATTAAAGCTTTTGGAGATACTAAGTAAACTTTCCACTTGGATGCTGAGCCGACTCCTTCTGACATCTGAGCATGCCTTTTGTGAGGCTCATTTTTTTAGTAGGTCAAGAGATCTAAGCCTTAAATGAAGCAGGCTCTACGAGACACAGCTTTTCATCACCAGCAGGATCATGACCTTGCAGTGTATATTGAATTTAGGTTTAATACCATAATGGATGGGACTTGTAATAAAAATTGCTAGATGTTTTGTGGATGAGTAATAAAGAGTAGATTAGAGTACAGGATTCAAGAGTCCATTCAAACAATACTGAATTTATACTATCTTTTGGCATCGCTTTTATGGTTTGGAGACCTTATAATAAAACTCAGTCCTTGTCCATTATTTAATTACTTTGCTGCGTTTTTTGGCTCTTTCTTAGTAGCTTAATAGGTAGTTTGCATAAAATGCTAGCTCTGTTAAATATCTGTTTGTGCAGCAAGGAATGCAGTGGTGCTCCTTCTGTCCTAATGTATCACTTAAATGGAGATAAAATAGTGATTAGGCTTACTCTTTAGGACCATAGGCTTGGATTTACTTTCGGTTCCTGCTACATATGTAACCATTTTGGCAGACTCATTTAGGTTTTCAGGAGGTCCTGGTACTTGCTGCTATGCTTACTCTGACTTTAAGTGGAGTTTTATTTTATGGTACTGTCATTAACCTGCTCATCCCTCAGCAGCTGCAAGTGTGAGCAATCCCTAGTGGAAAAAAAAAAAAGAAAAAAANGGCATTTGTTTCTGTATGTCATTTTTCTGTTGTCATGATGTCCGATGTGGAGATTTCCTGTGGTTAAGGATATGAGGGTCAAGCAGGCAGATTAAAAATTAAGGATCTCAATTGTTGAATTTATTCTGGAGTACTAGTGACAATGGAGCCTTCAGAATTGCCCAGGAGAAATGAACTGAAACAATTACACGGAAATACAAATTCTTCAGACACCAACGCTCACATGCTCATAGGAGGTTTTCTTTTGTGCTGGTTAAATACTGCTAAAGACCAGAAAGTTCTCCTTAAAATAGATGCCAGTTCCTTGAAAAATACAGAGAGTTGCATCTCTTGTTTGTATTTCTATTACTGATATTGTTATTATTATTTTGTTGTGTTCTGCACTGCATTTCATGTCAGGAATCACACTAATGAAAGCTCTGAAGTTAATTGTTATTAATTATTACTTTATATAGTGCATCATAAATATAATACTTGAATAGTAACAGCAAACTTAAGAAGGTTAGTAACTGACTTTGGCATGGCATGAAATCACCAAGGAGAAGGACATGTTAGGATCAGCAAGGTAAAAGAAAAAAACTTGAAGTTTTCAGTGTAAATTCCAGCAACCATGACCTTTAAAAAGTTTTCAGAAATTTGTGCTCAGAACAGACATCCTGCAAGTATATCATAGTTCTTTATTTCACTTCTCCTTTCTCACCCTCTATTCATATACCTTTTCAGCTCTTGAAAAATGCCAGTGTAAATGTGCTGTGAAATATGTCTGCCACATAAATGTTCCTTTTCTTTTTATCCTTCATTAGGACATTGTGATTTATAACGACCGGCTGTTCCGGATTGTGTCAATTGCTCCGGAATGGTGGCATTACTCTTTGGATTGAAGCACGGGACAGGTACTGGCACTACAGAGCACATTTGGCTTGGCAAACATTGCTGAGGAATAGCTGTGTCCTCCTTTGGGATGGAGCAACAAGCCTAAAGGGAAGATTTAAAATGTCCTTCCAGTCTTGGACTATTCCAGTAGACTTTTTGTGATAAGACTGTAGCCTGTACCAGGAAAAGGCTTGGAGGAGGCAGAAGAGGGTTTGTTTTGGCAACTTTAGGGTGGATATACCCTGGGAGATACAAAAGCACTCCTGGAAAGGCACACTGTGCTGAAAGGAGGAAGCAGAGACCTCTCTAAGCCCCTCTATCCCTCTCCTACAAAGACCTGTGTAAGGAGAAGCACAAGGCATTTAGACTTCTGCAGAGTAAAGCAATGACAGGCTTGCAGACGGAGAACACTAAAAAGAAGTTTTCCTGCATTTTGGATTGAAAGGGAAAGGTAGCTGCAAGCCAATTCCACTGGTGGAGCTTCAGAGCAGCTGCTCATAACCAGCAGCACAGCCTGAGAGGTGAGGACCTCTGCAATCTGGCAGCGGCACTGCTCAGCTCCCTGCTGAAAGGACCAGAATTCTGCTTCTGGGAATCTAATCTTCCTTTTCTGCAGCTAATTCTGTAGCTGTCATGTTTTGATGGTAATGAATTGAGATGGCAACCAGTACCTTGGTCAAAAAGGGACAAAAATGTTGAGAGGAGCCAGTTCTGATGAGTGCTGTGTGAGGGATGAGAAAGGCCTGGGTCGTTAGTGATGACTGATGCTAGAGCAGAAGCATATAAATGATATAATGAAGTCATACATTAGGGCACAATATGAAGCCCCTCTCGACCTGTGAAATGTATCACCAATCAAATTTCTTTTCTCTTGAAGGTCTTCTCTTAACCTTGCAAGGAGGGCTTGATGGGAATTTCTGTCAAGTCTCCACTTGCTTAAATGTCAGTGGATGTTTTAATTTACAGGCATTATCAGCCTGGGAGTGGTAATGTCTGGCTGTTAGTGGAAAAGAAAGCTTGTTATCAATATTAGGCTCTTTTTATTTGGGAACATAGGTTTCTTTGATTTGGTTTACTTTAGAAGAATAATTCTGAGATATTTAGAGAACACAAGGTCACGATGAATTTCAACACAATTATTTCATGATTTAAGACAGCAGGAGAGCCTAATGTGCAGCCCATTTTACTTTGTTTTCTTGAATAAAAATGAACTGTTGAGAGGAGCAGACTGAAGTTTCTGATGGCTCCTGTAAATCATCTCAGCTGTCAATGGCCCACAGCAGCTCTCAAAGGAGAACATCAGCTGGTTTTTGTACTTGTTTAACTATTAAAATAAAGTCCTGCAGGCTCTGAGTGGAAGCTGTCCTGAAGTATTTATAGGCCCTTTCACAGCTTTATCACCATCCATGCTGCCTCCCTAGGTGGATTAAAGCTAGAAGAAAGGGGGTGTTTTCCATGTCTTGGTTTGGCTGTCTGGTTTGTCAGGGACAGGAGGGCTTGGCCCATCCACCACACTCAATGCAGTCAGTGGCCACCTTCACTTGCCAAATGCTTCTGACCTTGTCCTTGGGAAGCCCTGCAGAAGGGTGGCTGTGCCTCAGTTCTGAAGCTGGGCTGGGATTCAGAGGTTGTGCAAAGTGTTTCAGATTTCTGTCATAACGTCTGACAGTCATTTCGTGTCTGTCTTCCTGCTCACATACAAAGTTCTCTGCTTCTTGATTCACTCAGTGTTTTTAGCAGTTGGCTTAGATCATTCCAAGCATCAAACTGCCAGGAGAAGGCATTTGTTGCCTCTCCTCATGACTTGGACTACTTCTTGTGGCCTACTATGCTCGATTCCTTATTTCGGATATACTGGATAACTAGGCATTAAGATAGCATCCTAACATTGTAAATACTTTGCTTCTTTTGGTATATTTAATCTTAATGTATTATTCAGCTGCTAAGTTTCACTTTATCTGCCTGTTTTTATTGCATTAAGGCCACCAGCTTTCATGACACTGGTGTCTTATTTTTGGTATGTTGCATAATCTGCGGAATTTAGTCTATTTAAAAATTGATACAGCATAAAAAACTATCTTGTGCACATAATAACTTAGAGTAGAAAATGAGGTGCAAGTTTGGTACACAGATTCTAAATTATTTACATTTTCCATAAAAAGGAGTGCAGAAAAAAATCCTGCTTGTAACTTTCTCCTCTGAGTTTACCATTCTTCTGTCTTCATCCTATTTTGCTTGCCTTACACAATTATGTCATTGTAACAATCAAATATTAAATCTAGACGAGGGTAGAGATTTATATTTTACATTATAATTCACTTAATATTTTAATTTTCAGTCCTTTTGAACCAGGCATCGTCTTTAAAGAGCTGTGTTGTAGATGGGCTAAGGAATTACTGAAGACATTGGGGTTTAATCTGAGCAGGAGCCTCTTTTCAGTCTGGTTGTTTCATCCCTACAGAGCTGAAGGGGAGAAGTTTGGACTATGAATCATTGGAAACACAATCTGTATTTTTACAGGAAAAACAAATATACAAAATGTGATCTTGTCTCTGTAGATGTTTCTCTTTCATTAGGAGCCAGATGCCTCCAGGTGTCCTCTGGCCTCAGTTTTATTTAAGTCAAAAAATAATTTGAGAAGCATATGTTGATTGCAATAATGACTGGTCAGAGTGCCTTTTACTTGGTTTTGTGGGGCTCTTTTTGTATTCAAGAATTTTATTATAAATTTAGCAAGGTGAGTTACAGGAATGTGTTGCTGCCCTTTTTCTTCTGCAGCTGGCAAACCTATGTACCTTCAAAAACTTCCAGTGTAAGCTAAGATATGTTTAATCCTCCTTCAGTAACAAGTTGATGAATATCTTGAACCTACCCTTCACTGTTAATGATGCAAAATTTCCTAAAGAACCAATAATGAGCTAATAGGCTTCAGGGAAAAGATGTTTTATTTAGAGGGATTTGTTTAGAGAAATCTTTTTTTTCTGCCAAGTCAGATCAAACACGCTGTGAATGGCAGGAAGTTTGATCTAGGAGCTGGTTTGCACTTTTATTTATAAAATGCTTGCTTTGGGGATGTTTCAGAAGGCAGGTGTGAGATGGGGAATAATGTATACATGCTGTTCAGCATTGGTTTAAGTTTTTTTCTTGATTGAATAAGTTATATGACTAGTTTTTCCTTTTTATTAACTGTTTTTTTCTTTCACATAAAGTGTAGGTAATGTCACATCTGTATAAATCAATATAACAATGACATTATGTATGTATATTATTATTTAACCATTGCTCTCTAGGGCATAATTTTGTCAGTCATATTTTATAGAGAGTTTCTGCAGACTATTATAATCATTATAATCTGTGCAGTGGAAAAATCCTGTAAATCCCCATTTTTAGGTGTTTTGAGTGATGATGGTGTAGTACAGGGTAAATAGTAACAGGGTCTCTGAATAGCACAATCCTATAAGCATTACAGGAAATAAAGCATGAAGAACATGCTGCTAAAAACACTGATCAAATGAATACTCTGTAGAGAATATATTAGTGCTCAGAATTTTTCAAGTCATTTCCTGTGAGAGCCACCCATGAATTTATGTTTGGAAATGCAAAAATGTTAAAATGCATTGGTGTCTTTTGGAAGCCTGTCAAATGCACATTTTGTGCTGTCTTGAATTATTACTTGTGTGTATATTAAGCAGACATCAAATTGTGCTTAAATCAAAGATAAATGACTGCTGGTTTGGATGGCTTTTTCTGGGAACTGCCCAGAAAGGAGGGTGAAATTGGAAGTTGTATGCAATCACGTTTCACCAATATACAATGACAGAAACCTTATAATACATAAATCTTCTTTTGAGTGATATCTGGTCAGAATGAACTCTCTAAATTTTCCTTCTAGCAAATTTCTTTTATAAGCCAGATACAATTTATTCTAACATTGATTTGGTAGGCAACATTTTGTAAATCTCAAATAATTTTCACCCAAAAATTTATTCATGGCCCCAAACACAAAGAGGACGTGAGACAAATAATTGTTTTCCCCATTTCACATCGTTATCTTATTCCATCAAGGCATTGTTAGATGAACATTGTGCCAGGTTAGTTTAATTGCAGCAATATCTTGTGCTGACCTGTACCACATATAATCCTCTCTAGATCATGATAGCGTGATGGCACCTAATACAACCTAGAATATGCGGACATGATTTATTTTTCTTGGTGTTCTACTTAATAATTTTTTTGCTTTAATACATTAAGAACTTACAGATTGTTTTTTTCAAAATTTATTGACACTGTCTTAACAAATATGAGAACTTTTAGCCAGAGTTATGTTTAATCACTAATTATCATAAGCTTCTATTCCACCTTGTAAGCCACAACTAAGAGATAATCATAATTTCTTGTTTTGCGCATGATACTTGCAGCATTATGGTAAAATGGGATGAAAAAGGGAGGCTAAAACCTTCCTCTTTAGTCAATTTATGGCAGTTTATGGGTTTCTGAGCATCAGGTTTTCTTCTTGCATTCACAGCATTCATTCGGTGGCTTGGCCACTACCTGTGAAATGACTACTGTGTTTTCAGAAAGTTCAGACAACACAACTGCAAATTTATCCCTCCCAAATGCTCAGAATTAAGAACATCATTCCCTAAGGTGCTCTAGCTGTAGTTACAGCAGGGGAGCATTGCTAATGAACAAATCCATATTTTTAATCCATGCAATCCATGCACATTTGAGTCCCTGTCCTTTTCATGCTGGGGGCCCCATCTCACTTCTTCATTTCTTTCCATTTCAGCTTCTCACAACACAAACCTATTTCATACAGGTCCATTGCTGCTGGTATCAACTCATTTTTCTTTTGTTTACCATAAAATGAAAGGGCTGATGAGAATGTTTGGTGTAGAAACAGAGCTGCCAGCCTGAAATGCTGAAAAGTGAAAGTTGTCAGCAACAAGCTTCAGTTACTTCCCTTAGGATAATTCCACACATCACACTGACAGGCCATTTCTGCTGATGCTCAGTCTAAATATTAATGTGCTGTCCTTGGTTCTTGCCAGCCCTCCCTCTGACACTCCACGTTACTGTTGCTGTCTGTACCTTTGGAATACACTAACTACTGCTGTTTTCCATTCTCAGGACTTTATCCTTTTCTTGATCAAAGTGCTTGGCCTTGTCTTCTGGGGACAAGGCCCAAAAGATTCCATATTTGCAGGACTGAGTGTTCTCAAAGCTAGTTCTAGACCTTTTGCTCCTTGACACTTTGTCCACACCCAAAACTCCTGCACCTTTGTTTTCAAAAGAATGAATGGAACGTAGCACAGTGAGGAAATTAGTTAAAGGCTATAAAAATAGGTAGAAGGTAACCTCAACTTTTTAACTTAATTTTTGAATTATATACAGTGCTATACATCTCTTTAGAATATCTTAATTGCAAATTCAAAGATGATAAAAATTCAAATAATGATGGTGTCTGTCCCTGAATATATACACCTTTCGTTATCAAACACTGCCTCTGCATGCCAGTCTGTGTTCTATACTTGCAAAAAAACATGTCATAAAGATGACTATCTTTGGATGTCTGGAGTTGCATGAATCAGTAAATTGTTTATTTTCTCAGTGGGAGTTCACTCAGGACATTGAGGAGCTATTTCCTCCTAATTAGTTCCCTTGAGTCCTCTTATGAAAAAACCACCTTAGGCTTCAAGGAGTCTGTTTGGGGTCATTATTTTCTTGATAAATGTACTCCCCACCACTCCAGATTTCCCAGAAGGGAGACTGCAGGGCAGAAGAATGTTGTGTTGCACAGTATATTCCATGATTGGTTCAAATTACTCAATTTACCCAGTATTTTCAAAAAAACCAATTGGAAATCATCAGTCAGCCCCATCCTACTTCCAGTGCTGATGCCAGGCAGTCATTTTCCCTCAGAGCATCATTGAACATGAGCTCTCCTCAGCTTGTTTCTTACTTTGATGAACTGGATGGCTGCAGGGACTGTACTGAGATTTGAGACATTTCATTTGAGATGTTGCTGGTTGTTTCCACAGCTGATAGCTCTGTAGGAAAGGAGTGGACAACGCTGATTTTCCTCATACCAGGCAGAGATTATTGACCTGTAAAATTTACCATCATATTTTATCAAGCCACTCTGAGATGTCATTTTGTCAGATAGGTGTGCTAATGCAAGGTGATTTATCTTGTCTAATCTTTGAAAGGTAACCTGCAATCAAACCTCAGACAATGCTGAAAGATGTTGTCAGTTATTTAGCACACACTGAAGAGACAAGAATTTTTGTTTTGGTCCTTAGATCAACAAATTCTTACTCAAAAAGAAAACTATATCCTTCATTTTAGACTCAAATTTTAGCTCCATGTGGTGTAAATGTGTTCATTTTCACCTGTCAAAAACCCTTTCATGCTCTGTATCTTGTGATTATTACACTGTGATCATTCCTTGATAGTTGCTCACCTCTATGATTCAGAGTTGCCAAGTTCAACGTTG
Organism: Phainopepla nitens; assembly: GCA_013400175.1. Classification (NCBI taxonomy): domain Eukaryota; kingdom Metazoa; phylum Chordata; class Aves; order Passeriformes; family Bombycillidae; genus Phainopepla; species Phainopepla nitens. The sequence goes on from VXBQ01005188.1 coordinate 245,512, forward strand.
TGTTCTCGTTTATTCTGCTGGCTCTGAGCTGACTCTAACAGAGTTTTAGGCTGGTTGAAACACTGAGCTTATGTTCCCATGGCCTAAATCCCCTCTAAATCCCAGTGTTTTATTTTGGCCTTAGCAGACTCCAGGACAGTGGGGTAGAGCAGGCACTGCGAGTGGAATTGCAGATGTGAAACCCTGGACTGTAGCAGGTGTGCTCACGGGTTCCTACAGGTATTGTCTGACTCACATCTGTGCCAGCCTTGTTGCAAAATATGGATAAAACTGGTCTGAAAAGTGAAGCTGTGGCTGCCCACCAACAGCCCCATCACCCAGGAGTGTGTAACCCACAGGTGGCTGTGGAAGGGGGAAATGCTGCCTTGGGATAATTCTCCCTATAACAAGGGCTGCTGCAACATCCTCTCTGCACACAAATGCCTCTTAACCCCTCTCTACCTGACATCACCCTTCCAGGCTAGTGTTCCCAGTGTCAGAGAAACACTTTTGGTTTATTTCAGTGGAAGTTTGTTTGATTGAAGCCTGGATAATAGAAATAAACCTTTTTATTGACAGGAGATGCCCCTTCTTTTTAATCCTGTGAAAATATCATCCAGACCTCTCTTAGGTTTGCGGTGTGAGCTTGCAAGCCTCTCTTGCAGTCTGAATTTCACGTGTGCAGCACAAGTCCAGCATCACTGTAAACACTAAGAACAGCTGTGAACATAGAAAATGAAAAGATAAGAAAAACAGATACCTTTCAACTTGTACGCGTTATTTAATATTGAACTGACCCATTACACAACGTTAGGTGCTTTATTATATTCGCCCACCTTAGCAAGAAGCTGGAGCAGCAGCAGTGGCCGGCTCAGGCGTGTGGGGAACACAGCCACAATTCCTGCACCCTCTACTGGCTGATGCACAGACCTCAGAGGGGGCTGCAGGATTTCTTTTCTCAGCAATAAGAATAAATTTCTCAGCTGGAGCAATAACATTTACCAGCAAAACTTTTATAGTGTGATTGTTAGTAGAAATAGGAAATTTGGGTGCTCTAGTTGTCTGGAACAGGAAAGGAAGTGAAAGGTCTGAGAAATAGAAAGCTAATGAATTCCTTCATCTTGCCTAAGAAACTAGTGTTTGAGAATCACTGTGCTCACTTTCTGCAGCAAGGGAATGCCAAAGTTTGGCACACAGGAGGAGACTAAGCTGTATTGTTCTAATTCTGAATGCTAGAGACATTGTTCATTAAGTTCTGCAAATGCCAGATGTAGGGGGAGAAAAAGTAGTATTCTGCAATCAAGACCTAGAAATTTGAAAATTAAAATTCAAAGTCATGTCTTTCTGGGTATGGGGTTCACTTCAGCCCAGGAGAAGTATTAACAAGTATTTGTATAGATTTAACTTTCAGATGGTTGTAGCTATCTTGTTCTAAAAAGCAGCTGCAGTTTCGAAGTCCATGTAGAGAGCACTCTGTGACATGACCATGGTGTAGAGAGGATCATACACTCTCCTGGGTTATGACATCAATTAAATAATAGGCTTCTAGGCTGCTGAAGTTTCTCTAATGCTGTTTCTTTCTCACTAATACCTTTTTTTTGTTTGTTTGTTTTTTCTTCCTTGTCTGCCTACATGGATGCCAGCTAAGGCTTCCTGAGATTGTATTGTTCCTGCTACAGCAGACAGAGGTATCTGCAGATGTTTTGCATAGAGCAGGGCTGCTGTTGGTGTGTCCAGTTTTCCAGGGTGCCTTACCATGTAGATCTGGTGCTGTCTCGTGTCTGTGAGCAGCAAGGGACACAAAGGCTCATAACCTAACATGCACCCAATACACAGCTACTGTGAAGAATTTTATTGTTGCTACTCTGATATTAAGTCATTTGGACTGCTAGATTTTACAGGAATAGTATTATCGGGCTATAAAGAACAGCTCACTTAAACTACAGTGAGATTTTCGGAAATCAGAAGTGATTGATCTACCTTCAGTTTACTTTCTTAAAAGTAGCTGTATTTTCAGAAGGATTATTACGCCTCCCGTTGCCAGTTAGAGATGATGCTTCCTGGGGTCCTTCAGTTCAGGGGCTCTTCAGGTGTCTTTGCTTTGGAGATCCTTGGCAATTTCTGTCCTCTCTGCTTTTCCTGTGTGTTTTGTGTCATTTGTCACTGTGCAGTGAATCGGATTCCCAGACATGACAAGCTTTAAGACTTGCTAAGATAAGCAGGTGAATGTGTTACAATGTTTGTACTGTGATATCTTCATCTGATATTATCTCCTGGACTTCCCATCACCACTGATGCTGATTAATGCCTGCAAAATATAGGATTGTGTCCTTTATGAAAGTGTTTTTCTGTCAGCTCGTTATTTCCTATTGCTTATTTTGGCAGAATTTGGTAAGCACTTCTCATATTGAGTCTTCCACAAAACCAGTCAGTCCCACACAACCCTCTGGGGTGCCTGGCCTCTCTCAGAGGTCTCTCAGTTCCCTGCAGGAACACGGACTTGCTGCTGTGCCTGCAGGCAGCTGCGAGGGTCAGTGTCAAGCAGCTGGGGCTGGCAGAGGCTGCCTCTTGACCTCCCTCTCCTCCCCAGCCTGGGAATCCCTACAGGCCTGCCCTGTTCTCCTTGGTATGGGAAGATTGTCTCTGCCCTGGTGATAAAAAAAATCAAAATGGATTAGACAGAATTAAAGGCAGGAGAGGTAAAAGAGTCTGCTCAAGGTCTCCACCTGGTCACTGGCAAAGGCACAGCAGGGCTCTCCCCTACTCCAATCCCAGTACCCAAACCCCAGCACACCCCAGCCTCTTTCAGATGCAGCTCACACAAAGCAGATTGAAAGTGATTTACTGCTCTTTAGGAGTGTTTTCAAATTGCATCTTTTTCAGTTGTCAGGAATTAACTGCGACTGCCTGAGTTTTAATTAATGGATCATGTTATTTGGTGCATCTGAGAAGAAAATTTAAGCAACATCTTTGGCTCTTTTGGCCAGTAGCCATAATGACAGCCAGGCTAATTACATTGGTCACCAAGTTATCGGCGCAATCGTAACTGGAGGCAAACAGATGCCAAGAGAAGCTGGTAGTAAAATCATGATGTATTTCACAGTCATCTTATTACTGACTGATTTAAATAAGGACCTAAAATGTTCTGTCAGTACAGAGAGTGTCAAGGCTCCAGCAAGTCTTAATTCACAGAAGCTCAAGCTCTCCTTGCTTATGGAAAGTGACTGGTGAAAAAGGAAAAGGTATGCCCCAGCAAAAGCATATGGAGAACAATTTACTGTTTATACTTGTAAATGCTAACAATCCAGGTCACATGTTCTTTTTTTGTTCTACCGAGTTTAAATATTAGGAAAGAAAACTCTCTGATGAGGGTCCTCTAACTTCCTGTTCATCACATGAGAGATGAAGTTGGCCCATAGTTCTCTGTCATTTGCTTGCTGGGACTAAATGAATATAAACTTCATGTAATAGTGACCCAGAGCAGCAACTCCTTCAGGGAATGTCCCTGTGTGCTTTCAAACTCAGCACGTTGGAAGTAGAATAGAGTATGTGCTCAACGTTAGGTTTAAACTAATATAATTAGAAAAACTAGAAATAGGTTGGATTTCACATAGTATGAACAGAAAACTCTTTGTCTAAATGCTTTCCATAATTTAAAAAACAAAGTCTTGTGCCCATAGTTTCCTTTACTGGGTCACTGCAAACCAAGATACTGCTGGATTATGGCTTCAAATAATAACTGAAATTTTGGGAAGGAACAAAGTCATAAAACTCCTCTGGACTAAATGTATTCCCAGCCACATAAACAAGGAAATGGATTTTATAATTAATTCAGAGTTCCCTGGCAAGCATAGTGTTGTAATGTGCTGTAATCTACTGATTAAGTTCCAGTAAGAACACTGGCAATGGCTTTTTTTATCAATATCCGTCTTTTAACAGCACCCCAAAGAACCTGAAATTCTGAATCTCAGAATAACCACAGGTGGATTGTGCTGGATTGAGCATCCAGACAACACTTGGAGAGGAGTGAGTCTGTAGGAACAGGGTTTGTGTCATCCTTGGGTCCTTTTTGCTTCCTCTTCCCGTGTCCTTGAGCACTGTGTTTTGGAAATGTGGTACTTTATAGAAAATTGGTTGAATGGGTGTTTGAAACCTTCCACTGCTGCTAATTGTGACTCTTGATATGTGAAACTCCCACCAGTCTCAAGTGAGTCCTTTGCCATACAGCAAAGAATTGTATTTTTTTAAATGCATTTGTTTTAGTGTAAAGAACAATACCGAAAAAAAGCAAATGATAATGTGTTTGGACTGAAGGACTGTCAGGGCCCTGTGTCTGTGTGAAGATGCTCTGTGAAGAGGGATGGCCTCTCTAAGTGGCTCTTCTTGGCAAGGTTAAACCAAATGAATGGCAATAACTCAGCAGTTACAGCTAACTACAGCAGCTCATAGGCAGGCATTATAATTTCATTAAAGATCTGGCAATCTAAAGAGTATAAAGGCACAGAGATGAACAATCTTAAGTTTCATGAAATCAAAGAAAACATTAAACAAAATTATTGCAAGACACAACTTAATGAGCTATCTTGAGACAAACAAATTAATGAATATTTAGTATTTTGTTTATGTAAACAGTTCCACTTGTTCTATCAGTTAGAAGGGTTAAATTTTTTTGAGAAACACAGTCTGATAAAATTTATATTTGAAAGAAAAACTTGGCTGTCTTAAGCTATATATTTCAATAGCTCATGAAACTTGTGTTGCATCAAAAAACTTGCCTACCTTCAAAGCTTGGGGTGCATACTTTATATACCTCAATGTGCATGTTAGCTTGGATTGCTAGTTGGCAGCTTCTTTCTTCTTTTTAGCTTCTGATTGTGTGTTTTGCCCTTTTTAGAAGTTAGTTGCTTACCAGAGGGTCATATGAAGGATCTCATGTTCTTAAAAGAGAAAATGGAGCAGAGGAGAATTTTAGAATATTGCAGGACATTGACCTTTGAAATTTCCATGGATTTTCAGTCCATGGAAATTTATCTCTCTTTTCATTCTTTTAATAAATGCAGATAACTCAACCCTATCAAGATTCAGCCAAACTAAATATTAAATAATTCCAGTCTTTAAACCAGTTTTGAGTTCCCTAGATTGCAATGAAAGTGTAATTTTTTTTGAGATGCAGGGTGTTAAAACATATTTAACCAAGTTCTAATCAATTACAGGCCCTTCTCCCCGTTTCAAATGAATCCAAACACTCTTTACACATTTATGTGTAGGCATAAATGTGTGTATATCATAGAACGGTTTGGGTTGGAAAGCACCTTAAAGATCATGTAGTTCCAACGAAATATAAATAAATATAAATATAAATTATGTTTATATATATATATGGAAATAAATGTGTGTGGAAGCCACTCAGCTCTTACAGGCAAGGACATCCTGGTTGTAAACGGAATCAGCATCAGACACTGCACGGGTTATACAGGAATGTCTTACATTATTTTACCATATTAGAATATAATCTATTATTGCCACCTATGTAGGCTCAGCTATTGCTATTGCATCTCTTTGTAGAAGGATTAGCGCTAGTTTGTTTTCCCAGCCAAATATCCCTTCCTGGACCTCTGCAATTTTCTGGAGCTGGAGACAAATCTTGTTGCCTTCCACAAGGCAGTATTCCTCTCTCCCCTGGAGTATTTTGGATGAGAGGGGAGATATCGAGGCCCCTGGAGGGAGGAGGAGAAATGTTTGAAGCACAGGGCAGGGAAGCAGAGTGAAAGACAGTAGGGAAGTTCTGGAAAGGGTCCCCAACCTTGGGGACAGGCCAGAGCCGCAGTGATGTGTGAATGAACTGATACCACACATCTCTGCTGTGAGAGGGCGCCGAGCAACAGCTTAGTGTGCTCAACAGTTCAGTGCCATTTCTGCACCAGTGAAGGTGGGCTAGGACCAGATGGAGACTGGGTGGCCAAAGGTGGGATTGTTACAAGTTGTGTGTAAATTGTCAGCTCCTGCCACCCACAAAAGGCCTGGTAAAGAGATAAAAGGGTAGATTTCCCCCACAGTTAGTAGGGGATAACCTGTGATAATCAGAGCACTCCAAGGAGATGTTCACGTGGTGGCTCAGGGTACCCGGGGAAGATAGATACAGCCGCCTCGAAGGAGGGAGAATAAAACTTTGCACACTTGGATTCCAGTGGCTTATCTAGTGACAAGGAGAGTGCTGTTATTTTATTTCACCTTTATTCCTTTCTTTTCAGTATAAAGAACAACCCAAAGATAAAGCTACTCCAGGGTTTTGTGTGGATGAAGAATGGCAGAATATCTCACCTGGTATTGCCTCTTTGGTGATGGTTTTTAGGCTGTTGCTTGATCTGTGGCTGGTGGCAAGTGATTGATTTTCATATACAAATTTTCTTTCTAGTTTTGGAACTTTTTTTTTTCATGTAGTATTCCCTTGAGACTAACATAACATTCATGGGATTGCCCTGTCAGCAGGGTATGTTCTGCCTTCCCCCCCTGTACCTGAGAGCTGCACGCTCTTGGTGCAGCAAAAGAGTTAAACTTCAGAGTACTGAAGGATTCTGGACTTTCCTAATTAACCATGGCCTATAATAGTTATTGAGACAGGCAAAAAACGTGCCCAGGACAAGATTATTCCAGTATATAGGAATGTCACAGGATAATCTGCTGCTGTGTCACTCCTGCCATGAGCATTTAGATCCAGATCCTCAGTGGGACTGAGAGACATAAACAGCCCAGCGTGGCTGGGACTGACCTTCCCTCCACTGGGATGTGCTCTCAGGTGAGGGTGTAAAAGCTTATCAAATTTTTGGGCACCTACAGACCTTGCCTGGGGCTGTAGGCTTGGAAACATGAGTGGGTTTGCTGTGCTTGGTTAATGTCAATATTTTAAACCGAGGTGGATGTCAGCGGAGCAAAATACAGATTTTAAACACAATGTGAAGGGAAGCCTCTCCTAAAATAACAGGAGATGTTAATGAGCTCTCTGCAAGAGGCTTAACTCAGGATGTTTTAATGTGTGAGAGGGGCTCAAAAAATGAAAAGACCTATCAGCATTCAAAGGACTATTCTCCTTTCCCTTCTGATCTGGCCTTCCTTTCTCCCCACATCCCCTGAGTTGTCAACTTTCATTCTCTGCTGTGATCCTAGAAAGCATGAGGGCTGGGGTCAGAGAATACTCTTTTCCCTCAATTAGAAATAGAAAGAAAGCAATGAAAAATAAGTAAAAGGTTTCAAGAAGCAGCAAGGGGAAACAAAAGGAGCCACTTTTATCTTGTGTGCAGACAGTGATGACCCAAGTAAGACAGGCCATGGTTCCATCCTAGCTTACACCCGTGCGAAATATTTGAGCATAATTCACATCTCTCTATATAAACCACGCGTAAATTACATAATTCGGGTACAATTAAGCAAGAGGCAGCAGCCCACCCGCCCGCAGGTGTGAGCGGCATCTCCGCCCTGCTCCGGCATCCCTTTGTGCCCCGGCGCTCGCAGGGGGCGGGTGCGCTCCGCGGCGCTGCCCGCGGCCGCCGGAGGGACCCCCCAGCCCCGCTGGGCTGCGGGAGCTGCCCCGGGGGCCGGTCCGCCCGGGGCGGTGCGGGGCGGTGCGGGGCCGGGGCTGCCCGCGCTGTTCGCCGCGCCGCCGCTGGGGGTATCTTTGTACCATTTTTCATCCAGCAGCAATTTGGAGTGGAAACGTGTAATAGGGGGAAAAAGCAGGGATCTCGGCGGTTTGAGCGAGCCGTGCATCCAGGAGCCAAAAAAGATTAACAGCCCTCCGCGCCCCTCCCGCGCCCCTCCCGCGCCCCTCGGGGCAGCGTCGCGGCTCCCGATCGCCCGCCGGACACCGAGGGAAAGGGATTCTTCTGGAGGGCAATTTCGGATCGGGGGGGGTCTATTGGGTTAGTGGGATTATCTGCCTGCAGACGGAGAGAAGTAGCGTTTGATCATTTCCATTGCCTGCCTGATGGTCGGATTTACATGGAGGTGGCTCGGCACGGATGAGGCTGGATTCCGGATGGGGATTTCCAGCCCCCCCTCCCCGCGCCCCGATCCCAGGAAAGGGGAGAAAAATATATAAAAATCGGTATAATTGGGAAGTGTCCGGAGCACTATCGGGAACCCTCCCGCTCCCAGCGGCTGGGAGAGCCGGAGGAGGCGAATCCAGCGGATTACAGCTTCGGCTGCGGTTGCGGGAAAGCGGCCGTGAACTGGTAAATACTTTGCTGCTCCCGGCGAGCGGGGCGAGCCCGAGC